>BMAV01013807.1:522866-611247 GCA_019973955.1 Trichonephila inaurata madagascariensis | reverse complement strand
TGTTGGGGTTTTGTCTCAGAGTGCGTCGTAAAGGAAAATGAAATCAAATTGATAGTAAAGCTAATATTAGATTTGGGAAAAAGAAATCCATTATTTTTGCATGAAAAATCAAGACTTTATTTAACATGCTTCCGATTGTCTGATTTGGATCAAATATGCACCGTTTTGTTGTATAATTTGTTGTCATTTTAAAGGTAGCTTCATAATGCCTCTCGCATAAAAGTCTTGACACTCATTGGCGAAAACATCTAGTAATCGATTTTCACAATCTTCTCTTGGTCCCAATTTCTTATCACTCAGGAAGTTTTGCAATGTGAGAAAAAGGTGATAATCGCTTGGTGACAGGTCCAGACTATATGCTGGATGCATTAAAACTTCCCAACCAAGTTCCCAGAGGTTCTGGCAAGTCACTACAGAAGTGTGTGGCCTGGCGTTGTCCTGATGGAGCACAACACTTCTTCTGTCGGCCAATTCTGGCCATTTCTGGTCAATTTCTGGCTAGCTTCAGACGGTACATTTGTTGACAGTAGAGATCTGAATTTAGTGTTTGGTCATGCGGAAGCTACTCCTAATAAAGGATTCCTTTCCTGTTCCACCAAATACACAGTAGAACCTTTCTGGCCGTTAGTCCTGGTTTGGCCACCTTTTGAGCTGCTTTACCACCCTTTCACCACGATCGTTTTCGCACAATATTGTAGTATAGGACCCATTTCTCATCTCTAGTCATCATCCATTTAAGAAATGGGTCCATTTCATTCCGTTTGGCCAAGGCTTCACAGATGGAAATTCGATCCATCATGTTTTTTGGTGTAATTGATGTGGCACCCAAACATGGAGCTTCTTTTTAAATCCAACTTTGTGCAAATGACTTAAAACTGTTTTATGGTCGATCTTTAGCTCCTGGACGATACTAGGACTACTAACATGCCGGTAAACTTCGATTATTTCTGTGATTTTATCGACATTTTCGATGACGGGCCTGCCTGAGTGAGGTGCATCTTAAACATCAATAATACCTGAGCCTAATCGACGAAACCAAAACTGCACGTAATTAGCTGTTACAGTATCGGCACCATAAACACCATTCGCAATTTCAGCCAACTGGCTTGCATTTTCGCCTTTATCAAAGAAAAACTGTAAAAAGAACCGAATTTTCTCTTTGTTGACTTCCATTTTTAACACCCTGTAAATCACAAATGAATGGACCAAACAAAAAAAGCAAAACTATTATTTTACTGCAGTGTTTCTCAAACTTTCGATATTCGCGACCCAATTTTCAATCATTATTTTCCTCGCCCCTACAATAACAATGTGTTAAATGCAGTAATAATGTATAAAACTTTGACGCTAAAGCTACAATACGACCTTACTTATAAGCCGTACAAATTATCAAGTATTACATTTTTTATAAAATTTTGTATACGATAAGCCTATGGAAAAATATTAAACATTTTCTTAACTTAATATTGATATTTAGTATATATATATAGTCTGCCATACTGATACATTTTTAAGTATAGTATATCAGAGTCAGTGTGTATTTTTTTATTATGTCAGATTATATTTTGTTTCGCCTTCCTTTTAGTAAATTGATAATTTTTTAAATCTTTTATATTCGACTTTTCGATATGCTCGCGCCCCCCTCGTAGGTTTATCACACACCCCAAGGGAGACGCGCCCCACAGTTTGAGAAACACTGTTTTAGTGTGAAATGTCATCTTGACAACGAGCAATAATTTGAAATTGTTTGATCGATACTTCACGAGATATCGACACTACAGCCATCTACCGAAAAAATAATAGATTTCTTTTTCCCCAACCTAATATTATTATTGGTTAGGAGTCAAGGTTAGTTTTAGCACTCAGTCATTTGCCTTTGAGGCAGTGGTGGCATAAGGGTGTCCTGAGGTCCGGACCCCCGAAGCCCTTGATTTTTTTCCGATTGATTATAATTCTAAGTATATAGTACGTAAAATTTAGTGAAGTATTTGTTATTAATGATTAATTTTATTAATTAATGCTAATTATTTATTCAATAATTAATTTTTTACTGTGTTTTGTTCCCGAAAATTGACAAAATCAAAAGGAGCATGGTACAAGAATGGTGAACTTTCGACCCCGGATCCCTCCCCTTGAAAAATTCCTGTGTGCTCTACTGCTTTGAGGTATTATGATTAGATCAAATGAAATTTGTTGAGTTTTACAAACATCTGTTTATTCTTCCCCTCTCAGCATTAATATGAATTCCAGTTCATTTTAAGGTCAGTGATGTTTTCTGGTAATTATTTTTAGAAATTCTAACAAAAGTGATAAAAGAAAAGGTATATATGTGTGAGATATACTATCACATTTGCTTTCATTTGATTTATAAAAAATAATTTACTTAATTCTAGTATCATTAGGGAAACTTTTGACGCTGCTGTATATATTTTACTCAATAAAGCTTACTGTAAATTACTTTCATTCCAGAAATTATTAGTATTGAAATGTTCTTTTGAGTTAATAATTTCGTTTCATATATCTATTCTAACCAGGAAATATGAAAAATCAAATCAATTCAGATGTTTATATGTAGTTGAAGGATTTAAAAAAAATGGTTTCGTTGAAATTGATGCAATATTGTAGAAGCGATATTAGTAGTTTGATTTTAAATGAGTATATAAGGGTCTCCACTGGATTTATAATTATATACGGCTAATGTGTAACAAAATATCAGTAAATTTTGTAACTGATTACTATTAGCAATTTGGTTTAAAGAATTTATCTATGAGAAAGAAAATACTTTTAATTGTAGGAAATGGACAATTTAGTTCACATGACTGTTTTTATTAGCGCAGAATTGAAAAATTGTATTGTATGTCGTGGAATTTACAAAAACACTATTGTATTATTTAAACATGATCAAAAACCTAGTATACAAAATAATAAAAATTCACTCTCTTTTTAAGTCACATGCATGTATATATGTATGGATATCTACTTTAAAAAATAACGTATTTTAGCTTAATTAAAATATGATTTTTGCTATTTCGAAAATACTAGTGATTACTCTAAGCTAAGCTACATTTAAAAAATATAAATTTATACTTAAAAAATTCTATAAATTGTTTGAAGTCTAACATTTTCCAACAAAATTAAGAAGAGGATACCTCATTAATTTTAAATAATCAAGCATTATACTTACCTTTCTATGTGTGTTTCAATATATTACATCTGCCAATTCATTCTGTAATATGTCAGGGATGTACTGCGGTTTTTTTATGGCTTTGTTTTTCCCTGCTAAATACATAACTTGAATAAACACAGGTGTACTTTCGGAACAAAATGGGTTAGGATGAAATAATTATTATGTGTTTTGTTTATATTGAATCCAAGAGATTTTTAATCTTAGTTTTGAGAAAAAATACCGTATAATCCGGCGTATAATGTGCACCTCCGTGTAAAGCGCACCTATACTTTTATATAAGCTGTAATTTTTAATTTTAACTAATATTCTCTGTATAACGCGCACCCCCTTTTTACGATGAAACCTGAAATGCATGTTTGAAATGCTCTGAAGTTTTGAAATCATTTATTTGAGATCCAAGCTTTTGAAAAAATTGTATTCTCTTAGAATTACAACTTTTTTTTAAAATTCATAAGGAGAATGTCATTTCATTTAAGTTAACAGTATTTTGATATATCTAGATGTCTATTTTTCATTATATTTTTAAAGCTGCTGTTTTTATATCCAGAGTTTAAAGCACATCCGTAAATTTCAATATCATTTTTTCTGATAAAAATGCGCGTTATTTAAGGATTTTACGGTAATTGTTTTTAGGTAGATTTTGTCTATGCTACCCTCCCCTTTCCCCCTGTTTTTTTATGATTGGCAGTATAATATTTCGTCTAACAGAGAGTAACAAGATAATAGGATCTTAATGATTCAAAAAGTAAAAGAGAGAGCAGAAATTATACTTGCATACTTCACCCTACCCCGTCTGAAAGCAAAAATGCTGATCAAGTGATTCACGTTTATGAGTTTTGATAGACCGTGTAGTTCAAAAAGAAGTTAAAAGCGAAAGAAACAGTTAAGTTTACTTTTGGAGTAAATTAGTCGCATACATTTTAGATGCTATTCCTTTCATTTAAAATATGGCCCTTCTCGCAACATAGACTGTCCTGTAAAATCAGCTTAAAAATTACTTCTTTACATTTTTTTTTTTTTTTTTTGCTTAAAAATATACATTTTGTTAATTATCTGGAAACAGTGAAAATTGAGTGGCTATTTATTTAATATAATTAATTTTAGGGTATAATGGTATTGAGACATTGCCATCCTGTGATGACCATGTCTTACCGGTTCCGCGTAAGCTAGAGGTGTGGGATTATCAAAATGATGAGACATAATTCTTAATACAACTTTTATTAAGAGTAACTTATAATACTTAAGTTCTAATTTGACACTTATTAATTAGAGTGAGAGTCGAGCCCAAATTAAATCACGTATTTAAGTCATGATCACGCAATTAGATTCTATCTCAATTATCCTAAATAACTTGTTATCGAATTACTTATATCTAATATTGGCCTTTTCCAGTCTGGTCCCTTGACCTAGAGAATATAATCTATAACTTTATATAAGAAGATTCTTGATCCGCAAGGTAGCTAATTTTTGATCCTCCAGATTCCATTACACTCAGTTTTGTCACGCTATTGACCAGAATGATTCCACACTACAATCTTCTTGAGCCTGCTACGCTATGCTTAGCTCCAGTTATTGCTATGTTTGCCGCGCTATCCTTTTATAGTATATCTCATTTACATATTCGATCCGTTTCTCTTCTTGGTATTGGGTTGGAAAGGTTTTGCCATTAATCGTGGCCGTCAAAGAACATAGAGTTATGTTAATCAGAAAGACGCGAGAGACGTCACACCCTCCAAGAAGAAAAACGTGATTTACCTAAGGGTTCTCAATGCCCTTAATAAATTACGTGCTCCAAATCTCTATTTCTAAATTTCTTCTGCTTTCTGAGTTTTATTTAATTTTAATCTTAAATCTTCATTTTTAACTTTTATAATTTCCAATATCTATCTTGACTTTAATTTTCATTGAAATTTTTAATCTTAAATTTTAACTTTTTATAATTTCCAATATCTATTCCTTTGGACTTTTAATTTCATTGCAATTTAATCTTAAATTTTAAATCTCTTATAATTTCCAAAATTTATCTTTGACTTTTAATTTTCATTACTCATCTTTAGAATTTTAATATTCAATTTAATTTTAAACTCAGACAATAAATTTTACTCCAATAACTAGGCCAACATTAATAATTACTGTTTAATTTGTGCCCTCTCTCACTTTTACAATTCGTTCCTTAAAATATTTATACACTTAAAACTACCATTTTGGGTGTGCGCAGACCCACCCATCACTTCATATGGAGCTGGTGCTTCTGCTCCCTTTCTTAACAGCCTGGAAACACATTGAAGTTTTTTACTTTGAGATTTTCAGGGTCAGTCTCCCGGAAATGAAACTATTTAAGTATCTATTTCCATAATCTTAATATATTATTTATATATTTTACAATAAATTTTATCTCCATCCCTACATCTTGCCTCAACAAAACTCCCACGAGCTGCGCAGCGCCGCTATTATTATTGTTAGTGCCTTGACTACGCCGCGTTTCCTGAACCAGATGCCTCCTAATACGTAATAACAACATATATATATACACATATACAATTACAAAACATTTTCAATAAACCATTATAACAAATAACCAAAGGAATTTTCGCATCTCACGAAGTCATACATCGAAGTAAACAAATGTGTGAATACAAATGTTTTTTCTTCAGAAAAAAAATTTTTAACAAGTCAAAAAGTTCCAAAATTAAATGAACACTCATTGTAGTGTTTGACTTGGCTTATAACTTTTAAGCAATCAGCCCGAGACTTCTTCTTGTAATAATTCTTCCGACCACTTGTTGGAAGATCATAAAAAAAATGAAACAATACAACCTGATTTTTATATTCGGTCTCCCACGTTCACATTCAACGATGAGGTGTCATCACTCTTCATTCCTTGTTTGTTCTTGGAATTCTTGTTGTAAGGCTTTGTAATCTCCTTTTGTCTTCTTTCCTTGCCTTCCCAATTGTGTTCTTGGCTGGTTGTGTTCTTCTGTCTCCAGTCGTGGCCTTAGATTATACTTCTTTCAAATGGAACTTCAGTTGATTCTCTCCTGCTCTTTTTCATCTCTGAAATAGTACTAGATGACATTTGTCTTTTTGCCATTATTATTAATACTAATTCCTTTCTTTGCCACTTCCTTTGTGGTCCACTTGTCCTCGATATACCTGATCTTTATTTCCTTGCATATATTTAAACCTTTTATTTATATATTCATACCCTACTGAACTAGGTAGTGATCTGACCAGTGATTGTTTTATGGGTCCTCTCTGTATTTTTGTATTGATTTGATTGGTTACCAATCCCTTTTTGCCTTTAACCGTTTCACTTCCGCAGATTTTTCTTCCCATATTGTGACTCATATTTAATCCTGGTGTACTTTTCCAGTACTAGTTTCCTGACTTTATCTCATAATTACTTGGGATACCTGTTACTTCCGACCTCGTCACATTTCCTATGACGATATATTTTATTTGATCTACGTTAACTGTTAACTTCTTTTTCCGATTTCCATATTACAATATTGTTAAAGTTCCTCTCTTACTTCTAGGACTCTATAAGGTCCTCAAATTTTTTGTTTAAATTTAGTAATATTACCTTTGTTAGTGGCTGAACTTACAGGGTGTGTTTCAATAAAACCCAATCATTTACCTTTTATTTTTATGCTGTCCTTTCTACGTCTATTATAATATTTTTTCCCACCTTCCTGTTTAATTTCGTACTTATCTAGCTTCTTTAAAGCTTTTCTGTATATCTTGAATTTTAAATTTAGAGCTTTCCGATATCATAACCAGTTTTTGAAATGGTGTAATCAATTTTCATCTAAAAATAACTCAGCCTGTGTTTTTCCTGTTGTTTCATTCACCGCCGTACGAATAGCGTAAGCAAACTCAATACGTAAGAATTGATCCCAAGTATCATGTTTTCGATCATTAACGTAATTTGCAATCATTTGCACTATATCCTTGATTTATCGTACAACCTTTCAGTCCGATTTGCTTATAGGTCGATATGCAACAGTCTTCACATGCCTTATGCCTAATCTTTCACTTAAGTGCTCAAAATCTCGTATAAGTAAAATTGGGGACCATTATCACTTATTAATTTTATTGAGCCCATAACGCGATATAAAGTTATCAAAAAAAAATATCCGCTATTATACGAGATGAGGCTCCTTTTTAAGAGGTATAATTTCAGCCCATTTGCTGAAATGATCGGTTATTACTAAAATATAGTGGTTGGCTGCCCTATTCTCGATATAGGATACGGGCCTAATAAATCTAACGTCACTATCTCATTCGGATAATTTGATATAATTGATTTAACCGACCAGCTGGTAACGCGTTTTATAGTTATTAACTTGGTACATATGGCATGTAGAGACATATTGGATCACGTTCTTCATGTAATGGAAATAACAAACGTCCCGAATTTTATGACATGTTTTAAATCTGCCGACGTGTCTACTTATTGGTTTGTCATGAAATTCTCTCATTATTTCATTCCTTAAAGATTTGAATGTATACACGCATTTCTTACCTGCGAACAATGACGTTGCGTGCTCTACAGCCAACCTTCAATTAAACAAAACGGACCACATATCGTTGCATTAACTGAGTTATCTTCCGGTTTTCTAAATATCTATATATATGACCTAATTCTGGGTCATTTTTTCTGTTCCTCTATTAATTGTTCCCGCGAAGTAAGTACCAAATCTTTGATTATGGCACAATTAAATTTATCACCCATTATAATATTAATTGATTCCTTGATAGAATGTCAGCCACTGCATTTGAGTTCCTTGTCTATGTTCCCATTCTATATTGAATTCTGCATAACTTTAGTGCCCATCTAATCATCCTACTCGATAAATTTTGCCATGTGTTAGGCGTGTTAATGTATGCGATTCGTTATTACCTTTTAATTGGTAATACCCTAAATATGTTCTAAATTTGTTCAATGCCCCATACTACTGCTAGACATTCTCTTTCGGTTACTGTGTAATTCCTCTCTGCGTTGTTCAGTGTACGTGACGCAAATACGACTGGTCTTGTTTTGTTGGTTTAGTACTGTTCAAACCAAATCGAACTGGCATCTGTAAATACCCTGAATGGTTCCTGAAAATTTGGTAATTTTAAAACTGGCGCTTTTGTTACCGCCTCCTGACCTCTTCGAATGCCTTTTTGTGCTTCATACCAGACAAATTTTTTTAAATTTTCGTTTAAGATTATAAAGTGGTCACAAATATCCGGCATAATTTTAATAAATTTTGCGTACCACTGAGACATACCTAAAAAACTTAGATACCTCTTTTGAGTTACGGGTGGTTTCCTCATCTCTTGTATAGCTCTAACCTTTTGTCTCATCCGTTTAATTCCTTCTTTACTAATAATTAATCCCAAATATTTCAATCTTATCGCACCTGAATTTACATTTTTCCTTGTTTACCGTCATCAATCCTGCATCCTTTAACAAACGAAAACACTTCCTTTAAATGTTCAACATGGTGAGTGAATGATGGAGACGCGATGATAACGTCGTTCATGTAAACACTCAAACTCTCTATCACCGGTTTTAGATTATGTCAATTGCTTTTTGAAAAATTGGGAGCTGCTCCTGATAAACCGAATGGCATCCGCTTGAAAGTATAAGTGCCACTTTTACTACAAATGCGGTTCAACTATATCGCCGTTTACTGCTATTTGAAAATAATACCCACTTCTAGATCAAGAGATGACATTATTGTTGTATATGGTATGTTCGTTAATAAATCATCTATTAACGGTGCTGGTATCGCGGATACTTTGTGATCGAATTTAATTTTCTATAGTTCACGTAAATCTATATGCTTCCGATTATCCGGTGGTAACCCATTACTTTTCTTTGCATAATACAACAGGTGACGTATGGGGATTCGAATTGGAAACAATCGTTTCCTCTTGTAACATTTTTGTATGTGAAAATCTATTATTGCTTGTTTAGTGCGATCATACTTATAAGGTCTTGAAGCTACTGGTGGGTTATCTCCGTGTCAATTTCATGGTATAAGACATGAGTAAGACCTGGTTTATCTGAAAATAACCCTCTTTAAAACTACTAAACACCTTTGTAGTTTTTGTTTTTCTACTTCCCCCAATTTTGTTTTTAGATAAATCTATCTCAACTTTTTCCTCTTTTTAATTGGCTCTCAAATCCACCTTTATTTATTTGAGAATTGAATTTTCAACGATTTTTGATTAAAAATCTAATACTACCTTGACGCACTTCTATGAAATTCATACCCAGAATAGTATGGTTCTAAATCTTTCAACACATGAAATGACCAATTTCTTTCGAATTGTCTGATCTTAATTTTCACCCTACAATCCCCTGTTTTGGCATTTCGCACCCTGTGCTGTTATTACCTGGGCTCGCGATTTTTTATTTGTTTATAGAAAAAATATTTTCTATATACTTCTTCCGATATAAAAGATTATTCGCTCCGGTGTCCCATAGCGCTTCAAAAAATGTGTTATTTAATAATATAGGTACGTGTGAAGTTCTGGCTATGGGTGCTATACATATTGGAGAAAGTTCCACTGTCTCTTTGGTCGACACCTCTTGAGGTTGATCATTAACCTTTACAATATTTAATCGTCCCTTGCGTCCTATCGCCTCGATTGAAATTATCACTGAACCCTGTTCTACGGTCCCCATTAAAATTATCATTTGCTCATTTCGAAATGAGTAACCCTGTTGCTGAATCTTTGATCATTATTATTAAAACCCACCTTCCGAACCTCTATTATTTTGACGGCTATTTTCATGTAAAACCTATTTTGTTATTTGTCTACTCCTTATTTCCGAATTCTCCAGTTTCTACCATTAGTCCTGTGCCTTTTGACCTCGTCTTCTTACATTATGGTTCTGATAACCCCTTGTACTGCAAGAATATCTCTTCGAATTTAGCCAGGATTCTCAAAAGTTGTATCGTATTTTGTGATTTCTGTCTCCACGTAGGCCCCAAACCGTGTCTGAGTCGTCGGAACTAAAAATATGATCCACTAAGTCTGCTTGGGACATTCCTAATCCTAAACTTCTTTCTATTTTTAATAATCTATATACAAAATCGTCGCATCCTGATTTCTACCCCTGCTGGGATGCATAAAACTCCGACTGTAGTTCTTTTTATTTTGATCGCGGGGAAAAGCTTTCTGCTAATTCAGTTTGAGCTAAAAACTCAAAAGCAGCCTTTGCACTAACAACGAACCAAATATCGAATACCAATCTTGAGCCCTCTCTGAGATGACTTTTTATAGCACATGACAGATTACTTGGGATTTCAAGTAACTGAATATTATTGTCGATGCACTCAATGAACTCTACCCTCCTCCGACCCTGAAAAGTACATTTCAGGTAGAATTGTATTTCCAATTCCACATTACCCAACCCAGAATTAAATACGTTTCGGTGCCATTGAGACATTGCTATCCTGTGATGACCATGTCTTACCGGTTCCGCGTGTAAGCTAGAGGTGTGGGATTATCAAAATGATGAGACATACCTAATACAACTTTTATTAAGAGTAACTTTATAATACTTTAAGTTCTAATTTGACACTTATTAATTAGTGAGAGTCGAGCCCAAATTAAATCACGTATTTAAGTCAGATCACGCAATTAGACTTTCTATCTCACTATCCTAAATAATCCTGTTATTTGTAACTACTTATATCTAATATTACCTTTTCCAGTCTGGTCCCTTGACCTAGAGAATATAATAATCTATAACTTTATATAAGAAGATTCTTGATCCGCAAGGTAGCTAATTCTTGATCCTCCAGATTCCCACACACTAAGTTTTGTCACGCTATTGACCAGAATGATTCCACACTACAATCTCTGAGCCTGCTGGCTGCCATATCTATGCTATTGCTATATTTGCCGCGCTTATCCTTTTTATAGTATATCTCATTTATTATTCGATCCGTTTCTCTCTTCTTGGTATTGCTGGTGCGTTTTGCCATTAATCGTGGCCGTCAAAGAACATAGGAGTTATGTTAATCAGAAAGACGCGAGAGACGTCACAGTATCTCTGAGATTTAAGAGCTAAAAGGAAAACAATATTTAAATATCGTAGATACCAAGAAATATTCAAATATTGTCATAGAGAGAAATTCTCAAATATTTATCTTCAAAGATACATATTTGGAAATTTCTCGGTAGGCTATTTTTTATAGGTCTGTAATTCAAAAAACAAGTTGAGTTAAATAATTTCAATAATTTTTGTTATTTTTTTACGCATAATTTGATCAAAGAAAATATAACTATCTATTGCATTATGCAAGGGGCTGCTGCAGATAATGAACTCGTCGCCGACATTTTAAAGTGGTGTGAGCTCGAGTTCTGATGCCACTGATAACCTGTCGTGCAGGGAGACTAATGCGTATTAAACTTGTGCTGACTTAAAGTCTCCTCATTGGAGGGGTGTGGAGATTTTGGAAATCTGATGTTAGCTCAAATATCGCCTTTGTCCCTTGACCGAAACTCCAAATGACGAGGTTTGAAGCCAAAAGCCTCGCTTTGCTTTTAAGTGCGGCGTTAATAAAAATATATATGTCGCAGGGAAATGATGAATATAGGAATTTCATCAAATCCCTAAGGGAGATGATCAATTCACGGGAGATGTTGAAATAACGTCTCTTTGAGGTCATTTCCCAGATGTAAGTAAGTGATTTGATCAAATCCCTGAACTGTTTTAGTGAAATGGTGAAATCAACATCTGTAAGCCTCTGTTTTCGCTTGTTACCACTCCCTTTTATCTCTCCACTCCCCTCGCCCGTGACAGGCAGCACCGGGCTTCTGGCATGACGTAACAAAACAAAATAACCTAAATATATTTTTTTAATTTTATTTAGTTATATTCTTTGCATTATTATCTTTCGATTAATATATCATTTTTGTATGCCTGAAAATTAGTAACTGGATAAAACTTTAATTGAAAAATGTAAACAAACAAAGTAAGGAATTCGACCACAACCCTTTATGGATAAAAAAAAGCTTTTTGATAGTAAAAAAATGCTATTTTAAAAAGCAAAATAATAACTAAAAAAAGATGTTACAAATAAAGTAGGATATTTCTGAAGTACTACATTAATGTATAATTTTTATTTCTTTTGAAATGTGTGCATGTAAATTTTTTTAATTAAGGCATTTTGAAATGTTATTTCAGTATTTCACTGAAACAGGCTAGGGATTTGATCAAATCGCTTACTTTCCTTAGTGAAATCATCTTACAGAGTTCTTATTTTAACATCTTCTGTGACTTGATCATATGCCTTAGGGATCTGATGAAATCCTTAATTTAATCATTTCCCTGCGACATATATATAACACGCTGAACGAGCATGAGAACGATCATAGAATTATTGGTGTTTACTCCTTAGTCATTAAAGTGGTTTCGTTGCACACTATAAACTGGAAAAGCTACATCAAACAAAAGCATCTTTCTGGAAAATCCAAGCCATTGGGTGTAAGGGAAAGATCTGTCGTTTTTCTAAGGAAAGAACACAATTATTTTTTAACTTTTTATTTAAATTTAACCCAAAATATAATGTCCTTTGTTAGATACAACTGTCTGTCAGCATTCTGGCATCTTATTTAACCTCCTGCAAAAGAAAGTCGTTTGTTTTGGCAAGTAAGTTTTGCAGCGACCTGAACAGATGATTGTCAGACGGTGCAATATTAGGAGTATATGCTGACTGATGTAAAAATTTCCAACCCAACTCTGTAACGAATCTATACGCGACTTCTCACTAATCCTCTCGGAGAATCTTTGGCTAGCATTCACGTTTGATTCACAGCCATCCCTCTCAAGAAGAAACCGCACTATTCAGATTAGTTCGACTATATAAACTCAGAGCTTTGTAATTCTAGAGAAGGAGGAAGGAAGCAGCTATATTCGCTACGCAGGTAAGATTGGTTTACTTTCGCATGTGAAGATTAAGAGTGGTGTTTTGCCACTGGTGTTGAATTAGTAGATTTGAGGTTAGTAATCAACGATAGATTAGGTTGAGTTAAATAAATAAGTTGTGCATATTTGCTTAAGGTATCCGACTACGTTTTAAACCGTGATTTTTCAAAAGCGTATAAATGGATAATATTTATGATATTTAGTGTCACTTAGATTAGAAAATGTATATAAAATTGTTTTAAGAATAGTATTACAATAAAAAATTATTTAAATACAATATTTTGACAAAAAATGAACATAGAATGATCCATTTTCAGAATATTCTCCTTTTGTGAAAAAATGCTTCTATTATAATAATAGTTTGCCTGTATATAGTTCAGACTTCTGTACAGAGACTCAACTAGAATTTTTGAAATATATAACTTAGAAGTGGGTTTATCCATGTTTTACGAAAACAGAGGGGAGAAATTTTAAGAAAAAAAACGCCGATAATTATTTAAATTGGTTGTTACTCTGAAAATAACGTGAATGTTTCAAAAAAAATAGCTCAGACTCTCCGGAGATGTCTTTTCTTTATGTAAGCACAAAATGTTATTATTTTGGGAACATTTTCTATAAAAGGAGAACATTTTGAAAAAAGGTTATTCTAAGTTAATTTTTAGCCGAAATATTGTATTTAAATAATATGTTTTTGTTAAAATGTCCTTAAAATAATTTTATGCATGTATTCTAATTGAAGTGATACTAAATATCATGAAAATTATCCATTTATGCGCTTTTTTAAAATCACGGTTCCGAACGTAGTCGGATACCTTAATAATCATTGCTTTCTTCGTGCTACTCAATTGACATTCACCTAGAGAATACGTTGTTGTTGGTTAGTGCAGTGCTTCTCAAACTTTCAATACTTTCGACCCAATTTTCAATCATAATTTTCATCACGCCCCCCTCCATACAAAAACAATGAATTGATTTCAAAAATAACGTACTAAAAGCTCCATGCTAAAGCTACAATATGACTTTAATTATAAACCGTACAAATTATCAAGATAAGTATTAAATGTTGGATATAATTTTGTATATGATAAGGCAATGGGGGTCTCTAGTAATTTTTTATCTTGTTCTTAACTTAGTATTTATAAATTAATTATTAAATACATTATGCAGTACAGATGCATTTATAAGTACATTATATCAAAGTAAATATGTATTTTACTTTTTATTATGTCAGAATGTATTTTATTTTTCTTCTTATCAGTGAATTTGCAATTTTTTAAATCTTTTATTTTTAACTTTTTGATATGCTCGGGCCCCCTTGTAAGGTTGTCACGCCCCCAAGGGGGCTAGCCCCACAGTTTGAGAAACGCTACGTTAGTGTGTTTGACTAAATAAATAATTGTGATTATGGAATTCTCTGGTTCTGCTTTCATTCCTCCCACACCCTTAAGTAGGAAAGACGGCGAGAGAGAAACTTCGGGAACAAGTTGCTCACAAATCTACATTTTTTTTATTCGATATTTCTTGTCACGAATAGTCTAGCAAGTGTCTTGATGAAGAATCACACCCTTTCTGTTAGCCAAAGATGGACGTTTATCTCGAATTTTTTTTATGCAAAACATCTAGGTGCTAACACTAACGACTGTTTCGTTTTCCATTAGTAACTCAAAGTGCACTATACCGTTGCTGCCTTACCAAGGACCCAAGATAATCTTCTGATGCTCGCCAAATTTGAATGTAAATTGGTGGTGTCTCCCCTTTGTAAACATATGCTTTTTTTCTAACCCCGTGTTTATACACCATCCACTTTTCATCTCCAGTCACTAAATGGTCCAAAAACAGTTCCCTTTATTCACGAGCAATATTTCAAGAACATGTCGAAATTCTGATTATTAATTTTTTTTTCCCGCTTAATTCATGTGGCACCCAAGCAAAGAGTTTGGACACGAAATCAAGCCTTTTAATGTAACCTAAGGATCAGCAACGCATAAAAGTGCACGTGTTAAGAACGACAGACCTTTCCCTAATACTAGCGGTACTCGACCTTTTTTCTGCTTGGCCGCATACATATGTCAGCTATTTCACGCGGGCCTCAAACATATGTTAGCAATTTCACGCGGGCCGCATCATGATAAAAAAAAGAGGGGGAATTTTAAAAAGAAATTAAATCAAATTTTTTAACCCCTATTTGTTTTTTCTTAATTACTATTTTTTAAAATTTTTTTTTTTTTGTCACTAACCCCTAAATTAGAAGCATTTAATAAACACTCATTGACTTTTTTTTGCATTAGTAAACGTTTTCCCTTATGATTACCCAAATTTTATAATGAACTTCAAAAGGGAAAATTTCGTTACCACTGTGACTTTACCACTGAAAAAAACTTTTTGCTGTTAAAAAAGATTATTAAAAAAAATCCTATTTATTACCTCTTGAAGAAAAAAATCTTGGACGAAAAGTGTCATTGAATGATTCCTTTGGTATTTTTTAAACCCCGCGATCACCCCCGGGGGGGTTTGTACACCCCAACAACCCCCCCCAGTTTTTTTAAAAAAATTTGTCAAAACCACGTTTTTTCCATCCCTGCATTTTTTTAGGCATTAAACCTTCAGGCTTTTGATGCAACCCCTCTTTAATGAAGGGAATTGGAATGTAATGCCCTTTAAAAAGTTTATCTGGGGGGCTGAGAACTCCGGCGAGGATGAGCATTTGTACAGTCGGGCTCTGAAAGTTTGGAAAATGATTAAAATATTTTTTTTTCTACTTTCTCCCTCTTTATCTCTTTAAATTATAAAGTATATTTATTACGGGTATACTTTTTTATACGGGTTTTTATAAAAAATATAAAATTATGTTTTTTAAAATAAAAATTTTTTGAAATTTTTTAGTTTAAATTAATGTTAGTCTCTTTTTGTGTGCAAAAAATTTAAAAATTTTTTATTTGTATAATAAAAAAAACATCTTGTACTTTATAAATATGTACCCTTAATGACTTAATTTTTTATTTCAATTTAAATACACGTGTTAAAATTTTGGGGGTGTTCTCTACCCCCGGTAGAAGGAAAGAAAAAAATAGGCCCCCAAGTGACCCGGGTTAAATAAAACATTTTATGACAATTAAACAATTACTGATCCATTTTTTTTCCCACCGCAAAATAGTAAACCCTTTCCCCAATTGTTTTGGGGAAACGATATATTTTCTTCGAATATTTTTCGCTTGCAAATATGAGGGGTTGTTAAAAATTCACCCATAAAACTATCACTACCCACTGTTTTTGTTATCTCTAACCGTCTTTAAAAAATAAAAAATATCAATTCGTATTCTTCCCGATATCGAAAACTAAATGTTTTTTGAAAAATCAAATTTCTTGAGACCCCAAAATTTTTTTAACATATTTTTCCCTAAAAAAATTAAATTTTTTTCAGGCAATATGCACTGCCCGGCCAATTAAAAGGCTCGGTGGGGCGGATTTGGGAGTATCGCTCCTTAAAAAAAATATGTTCATAGTAAAAATTTTCCCTTTCTTTTTAAAAATCCAAACTATATCCATAAAATTCTAAGATACGTCTGCAATTATAATAATAAGTTGTTCAGCACGGATAACCTCTTTCTAAAATTTAGCAGGAAAGTGAAACTTACCCTAGATGAAAAAGTTGATGTTCCCGCAAGTTGTCTTCGCGATAAAGGTGGATGAAAATGAGAGTCTCTGGAAGTTTAACCCGATTTCATATTTTATTATTCAATTGAAACAGCAATGCATCAGAGCGTCAGTGGTATGATAGTTAGCATAGCTGCCTTCCAAGCAGTTGGGATTTTTATCACGAAATAAACTTAGAAATTAATGTTCAGAATTTATGTTCTTTCACGAAAATTATTACTACATTAAATGTTTGTCAAAGGAAAATTATAGATTAAGTACCATAATTCATTCGGTTCCTGTCCGACGCAGATTCCTTTTATATCTTTTTTATAGCATGTTAATTGGCTTTTCTTATGAAAATAAAAATGACTGTCAAGAAAACCATGGGAAAAAAAAAGAAAAACGTGGGGATTTCACGGGGCCCCCCTTTTTTTATTCAATAGTTTCGTGCAATTTTAAATTGTACGGGGTTACTCAAAATTTTAAAATTTTAGAAAATTTTCAAAAATTTTTTTCTCCAAATAAAAAAAACAAATTTATTTTTCCTCTTGTAAGAAATAAATCGTTTATTTATTACTTCACCTGAGAAAGTATTTTTTTGCTAGCACAGGGAGGAAAACAATTCCTGTCGACAAATTGCGTAATTCTAACAAATAACCATAAGAAAAGGATATCTTACCTACTTGAACTCCTACTACATAACTCAACTGAATTTAAAACTACAATGAAAAAATGATAGCTTAAAAATTTTTTTAAGAAAACACGCTTTTATTGTAGATCGAACTAAAAAATAAAAAATAAATTTTAGTTTAAAAAATTTTTAAAAAACACGCTTTTATAAATTAATCGAACTAAAAGAAAAAAAAAAATAATTCTTAATATAAGAATAAAATGATAAAGGGGAAACCCGGGACGTTCTCGATGACACAAAATGGGGAAAAAATTTGGTTTTTTTCGAAGAACTTTATTTTTTAAAAATCAGAAAGACTCCATAAATAAAAAAATTTTTGTCATACAATCTATATATTTTTCTTAATATACTGTTAATTTTTAAATATATAAAATATTTTAAAAATATAAAAAGGGTTCGAAAAAATACACCAAAAGGGTTTTTGGATACAAAGGTGCTCTTTAGGTTTTCATGTATCTTTCCTTTTTTTCATATAACACCACAAAACATGCTGTTTTGGGTTTTAAAAATTTTACCTTTATTTAAAAAAGTAATAGTTCTTTTTTTATTTCCTTGCACAGAATTTTTTTAAAAAATTTTTAATTTTTTACTTTGAAATTTTTGATAAAAAAAGGGGTTTTTTAAAATTTAGCAATAAAATAAAAAAATTAACATTTCAGAAATAAAAATTTAAAATAGCATTAAATACATTATCATGACACAAAAAAACTCATACCAAGTTTCATTAAAATATAACAAATAGTTTTTTTAAAATTTTACCTAAAACTGAAAAATACATTTTCAGAAAAATTTAAAAAACTAAAAAAAAATAATTTCACCTAAGATTTTATTTTGAAAATTCCCCGCACTGTACTCATCTTGCATTGACTATTCTAAAACACCTGCTTCCTTTTAATTTCCTTTTTTTTTTTGGCTTTTTGGTAGGGTTTTAAGAAACAACCATTTAACTTCACAAATTCTGACTGTCAATTTTTCAGGCCTTCACAAGTGTTGATGCCTGGATTGATTTTTAATGCTTTTTTAAAACTTCTGTCCTTCGTACCCTTTTATTGAAACATATAAGCACCCTTTAAAACCCATTTTCAAATTCTTTTTTTCTCCAAACGTGTTTTTGGGGCGATTCCCACACACAGTTATTAAAAAACTTTCGTTTGGGTTCCGAGTTTGGCCATGCGAGGGATTTTTAAAAACAGTTCTTTTTCGGGTTTAAATCTCTAAAAAATTTTTTTAAATTTTAAAAAAAACTGCTTCTGGGAGGGAATTTTTGTGCGTGTATTTTTTTACCTGATACAATGTTTTATTTGTACCCGCACCAACTTTCTTCTCCCATAGGGCACAAAGCATGGTTCGGATTTTTTTCTGTCGACGGTTTTTGGAAAAAAATATTGCCCCGATGGTTTTGGGCATATCTTTCCCACGGGTTTTCTTTTTTTTCTTCTTATGGGTAGGGCCTGGATATTTTTTGTTTGGAAAAATTTCTGCATCATCAGCCTTCCTCGTCCAGTATTGGTTTGTTGTCGGCAGCGGTGGGGTTTAGGGGTTGTTCTTTAGGGCTCTCGGTCTTGCTCCCATCCTTTTTTTGGGCGTGGGTGATGCACTCCTAGTTTTTTAACAGGGAATTTATCACCGTATATGTGTTTTTATTCTTGAACTTTTAGGAACCCCCTTTGAATCTCCCTCAAAGGGACTGAAAAACCGAACATTGTTGGGGGTAGGGAGCGGCTTAAAATCCCAATGCTTTCTTCACTCTCCATTCCGCACTAAAATTTTCCCGGCAATTATCACGGGGTTTTTTTCCCTATTTTTTCATTCAAAGCAAATTTGGGTGGCACTCAAAATCTTTAAATTTTCCATTAGCAGGGGAAATTGCAGTGACAAACGCCATTCTTCGAAGAGTGTCCTTTTTTCCCAAAATCCCCCTCAAAAATTCTTTTTCTTGTGTTTTCATTTTTGAACCCCCCCTCATTAACACTGTTTAAACATTGAACGAAGAAGAAACAGTTTCCAACCTTTAAAATTGGGGTATACAGTCTTTCCCAAAATTTAAAACGGGAAAGGGGGGAGGGAATTCATCCCGTGCACAAAAAATCTGGTGCACTTTTGCCAATTCCAATGCACCCCCATGCCAAAAAAAACAAACCTCAAATTTACTTCATATTTCCCTCTAACGGTATTTGAAGTCATTGAAGTGACCAGAACCCCCAATACTTCAATTTTCTGAAAATTGCAACCTTTATTCTTTTTTATTTTCAACAACATCAAAACAGAAAAATCCCTATCTGCATTTTGCAATATTGTTGAAAAAAAACATTGTGCATATTTAAGTCAATAATTTAAAAATACCTTTTTTTTTTAGTTTCAACTTGAAAAAATTTTCTTCATAGTCCTTAAAAAAAACTTCCTCTTCTCAATTTTCTTTTTAGATGCACTGACATCAACCCCGTTTCCCTAAGCTTTACTACAAATTTTTTACAAAATTTAAAAAACGTTTGACTTGCCCAAACTTTTTAAATGTTTAAAAATTTTCGCAAATTGCAAAAAAAATTAATGTAAGCAAAAAAAAAAAAATTTGCAGTCAAAATGAACTTGAACTTTTACGTGTTTTCCAACCCCCAAGCACGAAGCAAAAAATTTTTAAAAATTTGCACACACAGCTTGGGTATAAACAAGATTGAGTTGTTTACAGTCCTTCTCAAACCACAAAAAATAAAATAAATAAAACAATTAAATGATATAAAAAACCAATCTACATAAAAACAAAGCTTCGGTCAGCTGTAAAATGGGCGTGGGGGTTGACGTGCAAAAAAGGGGTGACAAAAAAATTTTTTACATTTTAAAAAACCCCAATTTACTCGAAAATTTAAACTTTTTAAAACCCATACCTTTTTATACATTTTGGAACAACTTTTTTTTTAAGATGAAAAAAAATCCCCATTTTTGAAAGGGGCTCTGTTCCCCTTTAAAAGGGGGAAAAATAAAATTGGTGTAAAAAAACTGGGGTATCTCTATATGGTTATAATTTCCCACTAGTTCTTTTTCAAAATGCTGAGGGCATGTTAAAATGTAGTACCAAAGAAAATTAAAGTTTTTTCCCAATGACATTAATTTTTTTTCGTTAGTAAAATTTTTTTCTTATATTAAAAAATTTTTTTTCTTTTAATTCGATTCACTATAAAAAACGGGGTATTGTTTTTGTATTTTTAAAGGGTACACAAGGGACCCTAAAAAAAAGTTTCCATTTTTTCGGATTTTTTTTTTTTTTTTTTTTTTTTTTTCTAGTGTTCCCTTAACATTGGGGCTTTCCAAAATTTCATATATGAAAATTAGTTTTTTAAAAATATTTGACGTTTTATGAGCTAGGTTTTTTGGGTTTTGGTTTTTTTTAAAGCATTTTTTCCCGTTTTTGAATTAATTAAAAAATGTTTTTGGCTTTTAGTTTGAAATGGTTAAAAATTCAAAAATTTAAAAACATTTCCTTGATTATGTTTTTGGGGTTTTTAGTTCTCATAATTGGGGGTAAGATTAATTTCATGGCCAATTTTGCTTTAAAATGTTTATATAACTTAAAAGTTGTATCATTAATTTTTTTCTGTAGAGAAAATGCCATAGCAAATGCGTTCTCAGATTGCTGCGAGAAACAATATTTCGAAGAGATGGAATACTGCTGAAAATGACGTATCTAAAAATCAGCCCTCTTCTGATTCTGCACAATTAGACTTCAAAATACAAGTATTCTGAATTCAAATGTTGCAGAAATAACAGAATAATTCCTTCATGTACTAAACTGCATTATACTAAACATATTGTAGTACTATATTTTTTGGGATTTTAAAGTCTACGCGCGCGCGCTGCACAAAACTAAAACTTCCCAAAAACTGCCCCAATTTAAAACCGAAAAAAATTAAATTTTATGAGCAAACCTGGCTGTTTTTAGCTTAAGTTAGTATCATTATTATTTTGTATATAAATGTTTGTGTTTCAAAACTTCTGTGAAAATATTAAGTTAAGATAAAGCTGAATAAATTGACGTCTTAACAAATGCTAACATTACTATGCAAAAATACTTTTTTTGAATTAAAAATATTATTTTCAATCATATTTAATTAAAATAGTTTTTTAAAGGAAAATATAATTTACCTATTAAAAAATTAATTTCAATTATAAGTTTTTATGCTTTAAACTTAAAATTTTTTTTGGGTTTTCAATTTTAAAAAGGTATAAGTGTTTTCTAATCCCAAGGTTTTTCTTTTTAAGATAGAGCTTTGAATTTTTTTTTTTGGGTATAAACTCTCAAACGTATGTTCTATAAACATTAGTTTTTTTAGACTGAGATCTCAACAAAAATATGTTTTATGTTTTTTTTAAAAAATTTCGTTTTTTTTTCTAGTTTTTTCTGGGAAAAATAATTATTAAAATCAGCAAGGGAATACACTTTAAATCCATACCTTTTTTTTTGCAATCCCTAAAAACATAAATAACAAAATGTAAAAAAATTTTAAAATTGAGTATTTTTAAAAGGTAAAAAAACCAAAATTTTAAAATTTTTTTAAATTTTTAAAAATGGTTAAACTGACTTTTTACTTACAGAATCAGCAATAATATAATCTAAATAAAAAACACCAATTATTTTTTTACTGTAACCCCCAAATTTTTTTTTTTTTGAAAAGAGACGGAGCCTTAAAACAAATTTATATTTATTTTTTTAGCATTTCCCCAATAAAGTTATTTTTTTAAACTATCATTTATTCTTGTTGAATTATCCGAGTTTTTGTTTTGGAACAGGGGTTTCTGCTACTGCTCTTCAATGGATATTAATTAAGATTTAATTTTTAAAAAATTTTTGATTTTCCCTTTTTTTTATTTTCTAAAAATTCAAATATTTTTTGTTCAAATATATATAATATTGGTTTTTTATTAGAAGGGTTTTTTTTTCTAAATCAAACTACTTCAAAGCGTATCAAATGAGCTCTGCTGGAATTTTTTACCTTGTATAAGTTTCATAAGCACAGTCATATGATGCTGAAGTGGAAAAATTAGAGTGTATTCGGCTTATGCAAAAGTGTATGGAAAAGTGTATTCGATCTTAAAAGCGAAATAGAGAGATAAAAGTTAAGTGATGGAAAAAAACCAAGTGGTCCAAAAATACGACATATTAATAAACAAAAATCCCAAATATTTAACATTGAAATAATATCAATGATCTACACATCATGAAAATACTATTTGAACTATTTTTTTAAGTTTATTTTCAAAGGACCCTACATGGACTGTGTCCTGCGATTATAAATGCGTGGAAAAATTTTCCCGGCAAAGGGAAAAGAAAACACTATGATCATGTAAAATAAAAGTGCTATATAATAATGAATTAAATGAACCCAATTTTTGGGGTTTTGGTGATCTTGGTATCCACCGTTCAGCCCCGGGGTTTTGAAAAAGCAAAAAATATAAAATTTATGATATTTGTGCCCTTAAATTAGAAATTATAAAAGGTTTTAAGAATATATTACAATAAAAAATTTTTTACGATAATATTTTGAAAAAAAAGAACATGAAGATCCATTTTTTAAATTCTTTTGGAAAAAACTTTATAAAAAAATATTTTGCCTGATATAGCCAACCCCTGTACAAAAGCGAACTAAATTTTAAATATTTAATTTAGAAGTGGGGGGTTTTCCATGTTTTTTCAAAAGAGGGGGAAAAAAAAAAACGCCGATTTTTATTTTTCAAGTGGTTGAACTTAAAATAATGTCATTTTTTAAAATCCCAGTTGAGCCCCTTCGATTTTGAGCTTTTATACAGGCAAAAATATTATTATTAAGCATTTTTCCAAAAGGAGAACATCTGAAAAAAGGATATTTTTAAATTAATTTTACGAAATATTTATTTAAAAAAATGGTGTGCAAAGCAACAATGTAAAAAAATTTTGCAGATACCAAGGGGAATTCGAAAAAAATCTGGGGATCAGTAAATGAACCTTAAATCAATAGAAACGCGGTATGCAAACAGGGCAAAACGTCAGAAGCGATGTGAGGCGCAAAACGCGGGTGTGGCGGCGCCCCCCTTTTTAACGTAGAATAAAATGGGACGGAAACCAATTCAACTATTGCGGGGTGCCAGTGGGTCGTTCGTGAAATAGGCGAAAAATCATGGACGACTTCCCCGTGGAAGAAATATCGGAAAGCTGGAAAGGGGGGTTCCCAAAATTTGCCCAAGTTCGGAATCAACAAAGTGTCGTTTCGCGCGCTTGGAAAACGTTCCAAACCACGGTACAGCTGTTGAAAAGGGTTTGGGGGTGGCCGCCCGGGACGACAACAGCGGGGGGAAGAATATCACTTTCAGGCGAAAGGTGCAAAGGCGCAGACCATTGCTCAAAAACTCTGTACAGCAACGGGTCGACAAGTGTCGCGGTTTACTGGGGCCAACGCCTTCAAAAAGGGGGGCCTGCGCCCGTCCTGGCTGCCTCCGTTGAAAGTTGGCCACCGAAGCCCCGTTTACAGTGGGCCAGAAAGGCAAAAACTGGACTGGATCGGAGTCGTGTCCTCTTTACGGATGAGATCGGTTCAGTGCCAGAAGCGATTCTCAACGCGTTTTGATTTGGAAAAGATCGGGACCCCGGTTTTATCCCAGTACACGAAAGGACACCGTTACGGTGGTCCTGGGGGTTTCGTCTGGGGAGGCATTATGCTGAACTGGCGAACTGACTTCACATTTCGACGAGGGTCTGTAACCGGGGATCGCTAGTGAGGGGGGTACTTTTTCCCCATGTGCGTCTTTTCCGAGGTGCCATTGGCCCAGAAACCCTTTTTTTGGATGACAATGCACGGCCACATGTTGAGGAGCTCTGGGAAAATGAAGATATCACTCGAATGGATTGGCCAGCGTGCTCCCCAGATTTAATCCCATCGAACATGTGTGGGATGCTTTTGGGGAGTTGCCACACGCCCATCATCCGGAGAACAACCAACAACTCAAACAGATGTTGATTGAGGAATGGCACTCCTACCTAAAGAATGTTGCACCAGCTGGTTCTGAGTATGCGGAGACGGTGCGAAGCAACCATTGTAGAAAGGGGAGGGATATCCATATTAAAGGGAAAATCTGCATGTTGTTCTTCCTGTTGGATAGACAATCATGAGTCACGATACTATGCGTTCAATAAAAACTTGTTTTTTTTTGATTCCATACCGTATGCGTTGTATTCCTTTTTCAGCGCCGATGCTTTTGTCATCCTTTACGTACATAATACTCTCCCTCATTTCAGAATTTCATGTCTCTCAGATGATTTTTCGTGAAGTTATGGCAATAAACCCACCTGTTGCTTAAGTTTTGCACACCAGTGTAATTTGTTTTTGTTAAAATGTCCTTAAAATAATTTTATACATGTATTCTAATTGAAGTGATACTAAATATCATGAAAATTATCCATTTATGCGCCTTTTTATAATCACGATTCCGAACGTAGTCGGATACTTTAAGAAAATGTTTACATGGAAAGACCCAGAGCTCAAATGAGGCAGTTAATAACACCCTATGGTCAGAGATTCCAGGATCTACATTTGTGAAATTAAAAAATCTAAAATATTAGGGGTAAATATGGCTATGCACAGTTCACTATGTGAGTCATGTAGCAAAATTAATGATTTTAAAACATTGTGATATTGAACTGTGTTATGTGTGTCATGCTTTAAATAACTAGATACAAATAGGATTCGTGTGTGTATCTAGTAATGAATTCTTCCTTTTCATACAATGTCTTTGAACGAATGATGCGCTATTGAAATATCTTCGGAACGAAAGCATCTTAAGATCCGAAAAAAAGGCAAAATTGTTAAAAATGAAAAAAAGAATATTAGAAGTGTCTTTTGTATGATCAGAGAATAAAAAAAAAAAATACTTCATATGCTTCTAGAAAGTACTAAAAAAGTAAATGCTCAACAAATTACAAATTGTTACTTTAAAGTCTGTTTTCTCAAAATGTAATATTTTTCTCTTTATTTACCTTTTTCTCAAAAATTACTAATCATATAATCCTCAAATTTTCAGTGAGCAGACTTTTAACATGTTTACATATTTTAATGGAAGGAATTATATATGTCTAGCAAACTTTTCTGGATATGATTTTTTTAAACTAAATTTTAGGGGAAAAAATTGGCAATTTTTTAAAAAAATTTCATAATTAAAATAATTTTTAACAAAAAGACAAAATCGTTCGTTAAAGTGTTATCGATAGTATACATTAACAACTGTAAAAGTTTTACTTATGAGAAGTAAGTGGTTTCTGAGAAAAAAATACATAAACTCTTACGCAATTTAACATAGGGTCCTATGGACGTGCCGGACCCACTTAACGGGTCTGCAGGGTACTTATTCTCTCCGTTTACGGGACCTCGGATGAGTTCCGTATCGTTATATTTTAAAGATTCCGTCTCTATACATACAGGTCTGACTAATAAAAATGCGTTAAGAAGAAATATTAAATGCCAATCGTATTATCACCTTTTAAACGTATTACTATATAATGTTAATTCGTATCATCAATCCTAAGCGTATTGCTTTATAAAAATAAAAAAATATTTAGCAGTTAGAACAAATTTTTTTTTTCACATGTACGAGTCTTTTTTTATTTTCATTTTCAGAAAAATTAGACAATCGTTTATATTATGGGAATAAATTGCTGACGCACCCCGCCTCCTCTTTTTCATAAGAAGAACACTCTTTTTGTTTGTTTTATTTGTATTAACCACAAGTCCATGCACGCTTTTAAGGTTCCACCTTTATCTTTTAGTCGCTAAAACTGGAAATGGTTTTTGGAATTAGTCTTCAAATCTGAAAATGGTATATGCAATAAGTCGCTAAATCTGAAAAGGGGATATGGGATTAGTCGCCAAATCTAGAAATCATTATTCCTGATGATCCTAATCAGTACAATGGAACAAAATTATGAAATTATTGTATTGACATCGCGTGGTCCTTGACGAGTGTGCATAGTTTCGAATTAATCTGACCTTTTAAAGTAGGTAAAAATCGAGTTCAAAGGTTCCCCGTTACATACAAGTGAAACTTATTTAACGTGTTTAAGTAGAGAATAGACATAATGTGTTTTAAAACCATTCAGCGATTTTTTGAACGTCACATTTCGATTCTATACGAAGGTTATTGGTGTGGAACCTCCTAACTTTGAGACTCGATCAAGGTACACGGATGACACCTGATTTGGCTCTCCGCTCTACAAATTTTCCCACCATGTTATTATTAGGGATTTGAGTCTCCAAAGATTTGACAAGCATCAGTTCATCTATAGCAGATGCTCCCAAACTTTTGCCTCATAGACCCCTTGCCATATTTTCATTTTGGGGTAAACCCCTGCTTACCTAATATTTTTTTGCAAATTTATCGACTTAAATGTCTTTTTGGAGCCTTGTATAGAGCTACTTAGTTTAAAAGATTCAAATTTCTAACTGTAGTGGAGTATAGTGTTTGAAACTTAAGAATACATGTTAATTAAATTAAAATTCAATACATAAATCAAATAACTGCTCAATAAACAAATTGTTTTAATGTTAGGGATGAATCAGGTTCTTCAATAAATTTTCAACATTTGGCGTCAATATTGTCGGGTATAATCCTAAATATCCTCGTTTAGTAGTGTCCAGTCCTTTCCTTCTTTTTTTTTTTATTTTTTTTTATTTTGAAGATTGGTAACTATATTAAAACTCGTTCTCACTACCAAAAGCAATGGAAAACATTCTCTCAGTAGTCAATAATTCGGAATAAATAACAAGTATGTCTTTTTAAAGCTAAAATTGCTGACATCTGTTTCTAAACTTTACTTTTAAGATCTCCATGACTGCCTATTCCGATCAGTTCCTCTTATAATATGTCATTTCTCTTTCAATGTGACCATATGAGTTCATTGCCTACTGTGGAAGTTACTATAGTCAAAGTATTCTCAAACCTAATTTCTAAAATCTGAATAAAGGGCATTTAGATGTTGAATGTAGTAAAAATGTCATTTTCCTGACAGATTGCTTGCGGTCAATTGAGAAACTATGAAAATTCGGGACGTTCAATATTATACTCTTTTAGTTTAATTCTGGCAAGAGACATTGAAATAATGGTCCTTGTTTTAATAAAATGTATATGCCACCTTCTAACTGCAAATTAACCTCATTAAATTTAGTAAATAAATATATTAAATAGGCAAAATCTGGTCCCCATTTGATTAAGTTTTCATTTAAATTTCAAGTCATATACACACGATCTTGTTTAATATGAGTCACTATCGTAGACTCCTTACACCTCATAGACAGGTCATCATAGACTCCTGGGGGTCGATATAGACCACTTTGGGAATCACTGATCCTTACGACAGGGCTTTATTGAAATTAGGAATTGAGACTACAATTTCGCAAAAAGAATGTCAGCCAGGAGTTCAAGGTCGGGACCACTCGTCTAACATGACCAGAACATATCTGAACAAAATAAAGCATGAAGAAAGTGGAATCTAGTATTACAGTACCGTAAATCATTATCTCAAGGGGTGTGTCCTATGTGCATGTCCGTGGACGTGTTATATCTTACACTAAGATAGAATGAAATTTTGAAATTAGGTGAAAATTAGGTTTGGGTTTAAATATATTTGATGAGTATTACTATGCAAAGAAAAAAAAAAACTTCTACCAAAACAGGCAACAAACATACCTTTCTCCTTAGCAAAAGTAATACCTTAAGTTTTTATTATTATTTATTTATTTTTATTTATTTTTAAGCAATCTTTAAATATCGGATAATTTGCAATGGAAAAAGCAAATTTGATCATGAGAATAAATTTTAAATGAAAAAATGAAATAAAACTGAAACTTAAAAGTAAAATCAATACGCTTCTTATTATTTAGTTTTAATATCTTATTACTTTTAATATTGTATGTAAATTATTTAATTTATTACGTTTAAGATATTAGACAGCACTATAGAAAAAGTATGATTGAATGTTTAAAGGAACTGAATGATTTTTTCTTCCAATAAAATATAACTACATATAATGAACTACACATTATGATACTTTTCTTCTTTCTAATGGGGCTGCGGATTGGTAATTACCGTTGTAGACCTAGAACATTCCCCGGGAGCTGATATCCGTTTTTAGTGTGGCACCATATAGATAAATATCAAGTGTTATAATGTAATTTTGACGCCCAGTTTCCTACCTAGAAAGAGACAAGAAAAATTAAATTTTGCCGAGAGCACCCATGCCAAACAGGCACTCTAATTATCTTTTTACCCCCTTTTCGTATTGACACTGTTGATTTTTTTTTTTTATAAAACACCAACTTTGGGGCAGGGTTGGGAACTGGCCCAAGCCCCCAAACCAGCCACACAGCCGGCAATCAAAATAATTTTGGCCCAATTGTTTGCGTTTACTATTTGTTGAAGCTTGGTATTGATTTATCAGAGTAGTCGACGAGCAATAACGATATTTTTAGACAAACTCTCACCGAACGTTAAGTTGGATTGGTAAGATCCCGGGACGGTTTGGGGCTGCTGCGCATCGGACCCTTCAAAGGAATTTAGTGATGATAAAATGTAGCACATTACAATAAAATTTGAAATCATTGTCATATGTGGTACGGTATATTATTTTTACTACGGTATCTGCTGAGTATGAGAGTTCTTATAGTGACGGTGTGGAATGAGTAAATATTACATCGTACTTTCAGCCCCACTAAGGGCTTTTCAATCATTTTTGGACCTATTCAAGTGGGGGACGACACCTGAGCTGGCCCCTTCCCTCCAAAACTCGGGAGGACATTTCAGCTTAAACAGATTTAGCGTGTATTGCAGCCCCCCTACACGCCGGTCTTCAGTAGTACTAGGCTCGAACTCATGGCCCACCACTCATGGAATTCGTTGCCTGACCACTAAGCTCCCCGGCAATAAAATTTTGGGAAAAGGGGGGTTTCTAAATGTTGTCTTTTCAAACTTTGGGCCCCAAAAACGTCCTCCCCAAAAACCATTGTTTTTCCTCAAAGTCCCGCAATTAAATTTTACCCATATAGTTGCCCATTTTTTTTCTTCACGTTGCCCCTTCAAATTTTGGGATGGTCTTCTATTTGATAAATCTGGTTTACTTAGACTAATTCTAAATGTGTTTATATACGTCTCATTATAAAGAAACACGAGGGCTGTTGGAGGAATGTCCAAAGGAACCGAGCTCACCCAAAGAGGGTTTAGAGCTACAAACCGATCCCCTCGGGAAATCCAACCACCTTTTCCCGGAGAATCAGTCATCCAAAAAGGTTTCGAGCTTTTTTCCCAAACCCCTCCGAGGATTTTTTGCATAAAAGAAATAATGTAAAAAAAAGGCCCTCCCACTTTTTTAGACCCAGGGAAAAATACGCAAACACTTAAAAATTTGCAAAAAAAAAACCCATTTTTATGTTATTTTTTATTTTCATGCAGTATTTAAAAAAACATTCATGTTTTGCAGTAAATCATGATGCGGTAGATAAAAGTTTAAACTGTAAATTTTTGTTGATGAAATTTTATTAGAATCGCATAACTCATAGATACGTTACTGTTTCTTAAAGTATATATAAAAGTTATTTTTATATATAATATTAGCAACTATTACGGGGCTATATGATACATAAATGAAAAATCGAGTATATCACGGAAATATACAAACTTAAATAAATTTATAATAAGCCGATTAAAACTGTGCTCATATGATAAATTGTTTAGTAAATAAATTTGCAAGACACTCGCTACCAAATAGCCATTTCTTTTATTTTGAAACTAATTTTCCAATAAAACAATTCTTAATCTTTGAACCTTTGTTACAGAAAAATAACCATTCTTAGAATGTGTAAACCAGTATAAAAATATTCCATGAATAAAACACTTTACATAATATATATATTCTACAGAAAGATCAAAGAAATCCTGTGAGATCTCGGACTGACGATATTTGCGAGGAACAATTTTGTTAACAAGAATAAAAACCCAAAACAGTGATACCGGTATAATAAACAGCTCAACAAATATTAAAAATCTAGCTTTCGGATGAGTATTGATGTCTTCTGTAGATCGATGATGATGTCACGGACATCTGGACGCCACAGGAGGTGTTATTGTAAGGATCCACCACTGAATCTCCGTTTGAGCAAATGGAGAGATTATTTGCTGAAGACTCGAAGTAGATACCATTTTGAGGATGACCCAGCCATTCAGCCTCATCTGTTGAGTTTAACTTCTTCTTCATGTTGCAGCAAAAGCCCATTGGTGTGTTCTTTTTGGTTATCTTTGTGGTTCTCAGTTGATATGCAGTAATCCGTGAGCTAAAAGGTAAAATAATCAATTTGTATTTCTAAAATGCACAACATTGGATTCTTAAAACCAAAAGAGAATGTTTTCTTATCCTTTTTACCTTTAATACACAGTTAAAATTACTTCATGTTAAAAGAATTGCGAATTCATAAAAAAAAAAGGGTTTTATGGAAACTGTTTTGTGCAAAAATTTATCAATTTGTCAAAGATACGAAATTAAAAAAAAACCCATAAAAAATTTTCCACTTCAATAGGATAAAAAAGTTCACCAAAAAAAAAAAGACTGTGACGAAATGAAAACCAACACCAATTGGAGCTGTTTACTGTTCGCCAAATTTTTGTAATTTTTTTAAGGACCGACTACGTTCGAACCGTGATTTGCAAAAAACGTAAAACGAATTTTTTTTAAAATTTAGTGTCACTTAGATTAGAATACAGTATAAATTGTTTTAAGATATTGTTACAGTAAAAGTTTATTCAATGCAATTTTTTTGGCAAAATGAATTTAGAATTATTTAACAAAACAGTCTCCTTTTTATGGAAAAAAAGCATCTATAATAATTTTTTTTTTTCCTATATATAGCTCCCGGCCCTGTACAAATCTGGAATAGGATGTTAAATATTTAACCTGAATGGATTTATTCATTAATTTTAAAAACCGAGTGGAGAATCTTTAAAAAACACCGATAATTATTTCAATGGGTAGTAACTCTGAAAATAATGTGAATTTTTATAAAAATTTTTTAATTCAGGCCTCGGGAGAAGTCTTAGCCATGTATATGCAAAATATTATTTTTTACAGAGGCATTTTTCATAAAAGGAGAACATTTTGAAAATAAATAATTCTAAGTTAATTTTTGCCTAAATATTGCATTTAAATGATTTTTATTGTAATAATATTTTTAAAACAATTTTATAAGCGTATTTTGATCTAAAAAACATTAAATATTAAAAAAAAAATATTCGCGCGTTTGTACTCTTTTACAAAACTAAAATTTCGAACGTAGCCAGATACCTTAAAAATATTTACTACACACTAGTAGATAAAATTATAAGTAAGTGAGTACTTATTATCGTCTCTCTATAAAACATCAGGAGAACTATTGGAGATGGACTACTTGGTTTTGAACCATGGTCATTGATTATTTACGTGGAAGTCACAAGTAACACAATAGCTACTGGAAATTACTTTGTAATTTTGAATCCCGATCAAGTAAAGGGAATGACATCTGAACTTGCTCCCTCCTCTCCAAGCTTCCACACCAAAGGGAGAATTTTGGGCTTTGAAGGATTTGATGTGCATCAGCTCCTCTACACGGTGGCTCTTCAGTGGTACCAGGATCAAACTCTAAAACCCCGGACACGAATTCATGATTATTATCACTCATAAATTAGTGGCTACAGTGGCCCCTAGTTTATGAAATTGCCAAACAAAAAAAAATCCCCGAATTTATGTTTACACATAATGCATTGTGGTGACATTTGGATTCAATTATTGAAGATCACTGACATGGAACCCTATTGAGTTCTGCTCAAAATATTGCAAGTCTTTGGATGAAAATTTTATCTTTATCCTAATTTTTATTGCTTTAAATAGCTTTCCTGTCTTTTTTTAAGATTTATTTATTTTATATGTAGGATTTTTAATTTTTGCTAGAATTCTGTTCCGGCAAATTTTCCCATCTTGACTTTATTCGAATAAGTATGAATCTTGGAAAATAGTGGTTTTACTTTTTGTTCCTTTCATGTAAAAAGCAAAAAAAAAAAACTCAACTGATGGTAACACAAACCAGTTTTTATTCTTTTTAAAATTTTATTCAATATAAAAAAACAAAACTTTCTTATAGCTTTTTTCCTCTAAAAGAATCAATTTCCTTTAAAAGTAAATACCAGGGCTTTGAACCGGAACTGAACCAAAAAAAACCGAAAATACCATTATTTTGGTTGGAACGAAAACCGAAACTGATACGAAAAAATATCAGTTAATTTCAGTTCGACTTATCTTCAGTCATTTTGTTACTGTAGTCAACTTATTAATATTTTCTAATTTAACACATCAACCATTTAATTATCATCATTACATGTACATTGCTTCAACATTTCCTGTTTTGATGTTCACTTTCGCATGACACTACTTGTAGAGGGCAGATTTCAATCAGCTGAACGAACTAGAAATATAGATTACTTATCAAGAAAAATATGAGTCTAAGTTATATTTTTCGCATCTCAGCATGCGATCATCCACGGATTATTTTGATAGATAAACCAAAATCATGAACCTGGTCGTCAAATGAGATTTTAAAAATTGATAACAAGGCCAGTGCTCACCGTTCTCTGTCCACCGCTCCTATCGTACATGCTGGTTACTTGTATCAATCCACATTGTGTACCAATTTAAAAAAGAATAAAATCTTCTAAATTTTGATAGAATTCATTTTTTTTGTTTATGATAGGATTGTAGATTTAGTGCAAATAAAAGAATATACATAAAATAAAATAATTTATCTGGAACTGTACCGAAAACTATTATTTTTGGCGGAACAAAAACCTGAACTGAATCTTATATATATATTGTTGTTGAACCGGAGCGAAAACCGGAACAAAAAAAGTTACGGTTCGAAGTCCTGGTAAATACATTCAGTGTTCTTTGTGTGTAAGTGAGCATAAATATGGAAGGCATTTCTGTTAATTTATTGTGTAGACTGAAGATTACGTAACAAGTAAAGAAGTTAACGAACGTAAATGACATTTATGCACCAGACGATATTTCCCAACTTAACATTTGAATTTGTAATCTTCCATAAATACAAAAAGAAACTGTTGGAATAAAGAATTTAAATGTAGAAAAACTTACTTGAATGTTGCCTTTTTTATTGTCTTTAGCCAAAAGAAACTTTCTTGCAATTGGGTTTAACAGATGTCCTTCCAAATCAGTAGGTTTACCTGAAAATAAACAAAAAGTTTGTTTACCTATAGCGCTTAAGCTTCTGCGAATTAGTAGTTAGGGTCTTCCAAGGAAGACAGAAGTAAACAATTGAATTGTGGGATGTGCTTGAAGACATTTCTATCGTCCAATACAAAGCGATTTGTTCAGTGAGTGAGTGAATATTAACGTCGCACTGTTCAGCTACACGAGGGCTTTTGGCGACGGACCACGTAATTTTGAACCATGGTCAAGAAGTGACGTGGACGACACCTGAGCTGGCACCCCTCTCCTAACTACCAACACCACACCACGGGAGGACGTTTCAGCCTCGACAGATTTAACTGCATCGCATGCCCATAGGCGGGTCTTTAGTGGTACGGGGCTCGAACTCATGACATGCCTGCCATGGTAAGATACCTTAACCACTGGGCTACCGCAGCCCCGCGATTTGTTCAGATTTGCAGCGAATGGAGTCTAAAAATGCCCAGATGATATTTTTTGTAAGTGAGCAGAATAACGAATTTTTAATTTGAGTAAATGAAGGAATGGGTTAATCAATATTTAAGTAAATTCTATTTTCATATACAATACAGAAGACATTTACAGATATTTTTTTTAAAGAACTACAAACTTTACCATCAAAAATTTAAAAACTCAAAAAACATGAACCAAAAGCAGCATTTTTAAAAACTCCTAAATACTGTTTTTGAGGATTTTTAAATGAGATAAAAATATTTTAATACTTTTGCATGATAAATATTGAATTTCTGTTTTTTTTTTGATAACATCAGAAATATCTGTAGATAAAAGTTCGATATCAAATTATTTACTTTCTAAAATTGATAAAGCACTACAAAAATATGGTAAGAAATAAATACATATGCAGAGATTTTGCAATAAATCACAGTTTGTTTTTATAATTGATCGAAGTTATCTGTGCATTTATCTACAAAATAAGAAATAAGCTATGATTTGATAATAAACAATGAATGTCAAAAATAATTCCTCAGAATAATAATTCACTATTTTTTTTAAATTACACTATTCTTACCACTTTAAATTACAGAAAAGGAATTTTTTTAAAAAAATTAAATGCTAAATTTCTGCGAAAAGAAATTTAAGGTACCCGACTACGTTCGGAACCGTGATTTTAAACATAAATGGATAATTTTCATGATATTTAGTGTCACTCAGATTAGAATAGATGCATAAAATTGTTTTAAGGATATTTTGACAAGAAAAATTATTTAAATACAATATTTTGGCAAAAAATTAACTTAGAATAATCTTTCTTCAAAATGTTCTCCTTTTGTGAAAAATTCATCTATTATAGTAATATTTTGCCTGTATATAGCTCAGACCTCTCTACAGGGGCTCAACTAGAATTTTTGAAAAATTCACATTATTTTCAGAGTTACCAACAATTGCAATATTTATGGGCTTTTTTTTTTTTCTTAAAATTATTCCCTCTGTTGTCGTAAAATACGGATAAACCCACTTCTAAGTTATATATTTCAAAATTCTAGTTGAGCCTCTATAGAGAGGTCTCAGCTATATACAGGCAAAATATTACAATAATAGAAGCATTTTTCACAAAAGGAGACTATTTTGAAAATGGGTCATTCTATATTCATTTTTTGTCAAAATATTGTACTTAAATATAATTTTTTATTGTAATACTATTCTTAAAACAATTTTATATACATTCTCTAATCTAAATGACACTAAATATCATATATATATTATCCATTTATACGCTTTTGAAAAATCACGGTTCCGAACGTAGTCGCGGATACCTTAAATTCCAATAAAATAAATATTTTAACCTTATGTAAGAAGAGTAAAACTAGTATATGCAAAGGATAGAATAGAAACAAAAACTTTTTCGCGTATTTCTCGCAGAAGGTGCTTACTCAAATTTGGTTTCTCTTATTGATGCACAAATTAAGAAAACTCATCAAACAGACACTTCCCCAATGCTACTTTAGGCAGTTTTAATTTTCCTCGTATTTCTTAAGTTTCACGATTATTTTTGAAACTGTTACAAAGTATGGCACCAAAACAACATCTGAGTGAAATATTACGATGGAGAGCAGTTGGGAGATTGGATGCCAGCCGCTCCCAAGCGTAGGTATGAAAACCGAGCAATATATTCTGAAATATAGTTTCCAAATTATGACTCCAGTTCTCGGAGATCGAAAAAGTATCCCAAGATGATAGCTAGCTTTGACTTAAATTGCAAAGGGGAGTCGGGGCATTACATTTATACTGAACTCGCAAATGAGTTATCTGTTGCTTCTAGTATTTTACGTTCAAGATATACTGTACAGTAGAACCCGTTTTTGTGTACGGTCCTTCTTTTGTGCAATTTTATTTTTGTACTCTTTTTTTTTATGTGGTGCATGAATTTTAACGGTTTTGGCGCCACTGAAATGCTTTCTTTCAATGTACATACATACACTACAAGACTCTCTCTTCTCTCTGTTAACTGGTAATAAATAGTCTCTCGATAATGCACACTCCATTGCTTTCTCGGAACACGCTAGCCGCACGCACTTGATTGAAGGCGAAACTTACAATGACAGTGACATTATCAATATTTGATAGATTATGAAGACGGACAAGAAGAACAGGATTCTTTGAGAGCGGATACAATATATGCTGGGATTCAGCTTTCCCCCCAACAAAAGGGAAAAGCATTTTCCTAAAATAGATACCTATTCCGAAAGGAGTTTGAAATTTCAAAAAGAGCTTCGATCATGCATATCAGGGTATCGTGACGTTCACAAGCGACAGACTAACCCAACCTCGTCACAAAAACTTATCACTTACTTTGTCGTGCCAAAAAAGTCAATTGAAATTGCATGTTCAAGTGACGAAAGCGATTTCGAACTAATTCATCACAGAAAGATGCGCGCTTTGGATTACGATGAGTAGTAGTAAATTATGTATGAACATTTTGAAAATGTCTCCATGTATACAATGAGAAAGTAAATGTTTTTAAAATGTTTTCACATGGGGAAATTAATTATTTATTTTAATAAATTTTAATTAAGTATTAAATTAATTTAATTAAGCATTTTCTCATAAATTTCGTAAATAATTGACATATTTTTTAAGTGTGACTTGAAAGATATGTCATGGACTTTATGCGGTCCCTCTCCACCGCATAAAACAAGTTTTTTATAATATATCGATAAAATTGTTGTATGTATTTGTCCTTCATTTTATGATTTAACAAGCAGAAGACACTTCCGCCATTTCGCACACCCGAAATAGAAATAACTTAAAACGTAATCAAAAAGACTCAACTACAAAATTACTCAAGGTTCATGGGCGTGTAAGTAATGAATAAATCCATACACATTTACTTTTACTATTAAATCTATTACATGGTAAATGTAATGTTCGAAAATAAGTTTTACTATGTGATTGTTTATTTTATATTGGGGGAGAACATCAGTATATCTTTTGTAAGATGATATCTAAGAATCAACTTCTAAAAAAAAAATTGCTTTTATTATTTCTTGCAATATAAACAGATAAAATGTGTACAGAAATATACTCACTGCAAATGTAACTAGTCAAATATCCAACAATTATAGTGGTCAGTGTGCCAATAGGGGAGAACCACATGTAGGAGACTTTAAAGAGCGGGAAAATGTGCCTGAAATGAATTATCGATATAAAACTTATTCTTATATCATACATATCATTCGTCATACAACGGACATTAATGTATTTTGCGAAAATATGCAATTTATCATCAAAAGTTAAAATTAAATTTGGAGGAAGAACAATGTTATTGAAAGCATTGTGGCATAATTTAACATAACAAAGACCGCTATGACCAACTGATATCCTGGTTGATAGTCTGTCAAAATAGTATTATTATATATCCCAACTTACTCTGGCAGGTGATCTCCCATCTCAGGATCTAAAGTTGTTGTCATGGGAGAAATGGTAGATGTAACGGTCATATTGTTGCTTGAGCAACCTGCAACAGACACGGGTAGTTTGGAATGAGCAATATTTGTGGAGGCGCTTCCAAAACTTATCCAAGCGGTCAGAATCAATGATACTATAAGGCCAATCACTGCACCCTAAAAAGAACATTGTGTAAGACATTTGTGACCAGAATTACCAATTGAATAAACATATAAGGAAAAGAAAAAATGATGCAAACTAAACCAAACTTATTTTCTTAAACATCATAGAAAATCCGTAGTAGTCTCACAACGTATATAGATACAAATAAATTTTTAAATAATGTGAAATTTTATTATATACAAAATAAACTGCTTTATTGTTTAACTTTTACACGATTAACAGCGCCATTTGAATGCACAAGCTAACCTTTTCATTCGTTCTTGCTGTTAAAACTCCCAATAAAAACACTCCAAGCGTGGGACCTGCAACAAGACCGTATACGATGGTTGATGCCTGCAGAACATTTCCAAAGCTTGATACAATATACGTCAGGAACAAACTTAGAATTCCATAAAACAGAGCTATGAAAAATAAAATTGGAATTAAAAATAATTGGACATTAAAAAATACAGAGTACATTTATATCTTCAATGGTTTCTCGTAAGGAAATAAAATTAAAGACCAATACTTGCAATGTAATGGAGGATTCGCGTTTTTACAGATCATAGGTTGTGACGGATCTATTCGCGATCATTCCACTAATCCTCTTGGGAAATCTTTGGGGCTATCAATTCGCGTTATTGACAACCAACCCTTCGAAAGAAGAAAATCATGATATGCAGATTAAGTTACTATATGTAGTCGAAGTTTTCTAGCTAGAATAGAGAGCAGGAGAAGAGATAAACCCGAAATCAGGTGAGATTGTAACTGACAGGTATCATATTTGAATTATTGTGATTAAAGACTTATTAGGAGGAAGCTTTAAAGTGACGATTGTTCACTGAGATTAAATTGATATTAGATTAAATCGGATGATAAATTAGATCCTATATAAAGTAAGAATCAAGTTTGATAGTCTCCTAAGTATTCGTGTATTATCGTCGTTCCACTTTCACGGTTAGCACCGAGACATTCTCTTACTGTTATTAATTAAATTTGTGTCGTTTAATTGTGTGATCAATAAATAGATTGATTGGATCATTGCGAGCGTTTCTTCCTACCTCCCACATATCTAGGTGCCCAAGAAAGAGGTGATTACCCTCACAAAGCATACATAAATGGTAATTTTGAATCTTTCATTTAACAATTAATTTACAAAAGAATTTTGCTTGGGAATGCACAGTTTAAACCGCATTCATACGCGTTTAGTCCCAATTATGCTTGATTCCAAGCATAGTGTTTCCCGTGGGAGTTAATAGAAGACTTTTCTTTATAGGCTCCTCCTTACAAAGTATTTTAACTTTACGCAGTGGCGCAACATCCACGAGGGACAAGGCCTACTGTGCCTAACTCAGTATACGCGACCTTGGGCCCTGAGCTGCATGAGCAGATGTTCCGGTCAGGTGGTCAGTCTGACGCGAAAACCCTAGTGTTTAGTTCCCAAGCGAGCTTGGTACTCATTTTATCGACCCATTGAAGGGATGAAAAGCTGAGTCAACCTTGCCCATCCCACGGTTTGAACCTCGGACGTGCTGAGGAAGCGCGATGCACTAACTACTCAGCCATTGGGCTTCTACAAAGTATATTAAGATGTACAAAAAACTTCCTTACAACTAAACTCATCAGCAACTGATGGAAGAGTACTTACCTAGTTTATAATGTAAAACAGGCATGTTTTTTATTTAAGAAGTTTGATAAAAGTTAAAAAATAATAATAATAAACGCAGAACGAGCAAAGTTCAAAACTGGAATATTAGAGCATCCTCCCCACGGACCAGACCTCGCACCAAACAATTTTCATTCCTTTTAATCATTAAACTTTCACCTGGGAGTTCGGTATCTTACACAACCGAAGCAGAAATTTAGCAAACCGTCTTAAACTGGCTCTTCGACTTTGATGTCGATTGGTGCTTTGCTGATTTCTGTACCGATGAAAACAAATATTTCGATTAGATAGAATTGATCGAGAATTAAAATTTTCTAGTTTTTTAAAACATTGTATATTCGTATCTCTTTTAATTCACAAATATAAATTTTCTCTTGGAGAGTTTGTTTCTAATATAAGATTAATTGTTCTCTACAAATCTCACTCTCGCACGTTGGTAGTTTCATTTCCTGCTCCTCAAGGGATTTTTTAAAACTTTTAGGAAAATTCTGTATGCCAGCCTAGAATTATCGCACGTCATCCATACTTCAAATATTTTTAAAGACCCATCAATTTGTAACATTTAGATAATAATAATAATAAACAATAAGAGATTTGACTGACTGATAAATTTAGCAGCGACTGCATTCTTTCTGTCGCTCAATTTCCAGATAGGGCGCATGAAGTCCTCCACCGTCACAGTCGTCAGGGAATTCATTAAGGATGACAGAGTGCTGAGAGCTGCGCTAAGGATACCGCAGATACACAACCCCGGCATACCCGGCAGATTGCGGAGGGACGTCAGTGAGAAATAAGGCAACAGCTGAAAAAGAAACAATCATTGGAATCAATCTGATGTATAAGCTTACATATATAGTTAAAAGAAAAGATACGAGAAAACAAGAAACATTAATTAATCACTGTTGTTGCCTTACGATTATATTTATTTAAAACTCACAATAAACGTATCCACGAAGAGTTATCGGAGGTAAATTTCGTAAGGTGACGAAGACAATAACGTCACCACCAAACATGTTAAGGTAACCGACTACGTTCACAACCGTGATTTTAAAACAGTGCATAAATGGATAATTTTCATGATATTTAGTGTCACTTGGATTAGAATACATGTATAAAATTGTTAGGATATTTTGACAAAACAAATAATTTTTTTGCCAAAATATTGTATTTAAATAAACTTAGAATAATCTTTTTTCAAAATGTTCTCTTTTTATAAAAAGTGCTTCTAAAATAATATTTCGCGCTTATATAAAGTAAAGACTTTTCCAAAGAGCCTGAACTACGATTTTTGAAAAATTCACATTATTTTCTGAATTACGACCCATTGAAATAATTATCGGCGTTTTTTTCTTAAATTTGCTCCCCTCTTATCGTAAAATATGGATAAATCCACTTCTAAGTTATATATTTCAAAAATTCTAGTTGAACCTCTGTAGAGAGGTCTGAGCTATATACAGGAAAAATATTATTATAATAGAATCATTTTTCACAAAAGGAGAATATTCTAAAAATTGATCATTCTATGTTCATTTTTTGTCAAAATATTGTACTTAAATAATTTTTTATTGTAATACTATTCTTAAAACAATTTTATATACATTTTCTAATCTAAGGGACACTAAATATCAAATATTATCCATTTATACGCTTTTGCAAAATCACGGGTCCGAACGTAGTCGGATACCTTAATGCATTTAATACACATTACCTACTCACTATTCTTCTAGACGATTTTTGACAGTTAATTCTTAATATTCGAGATATTTAACTAACTTTAACCAACCATTTATTCCAAAATTTTAGGAATTATTTAAGAAAAATATTTGAGATGGCATACTAATTTCACGGTTGGTACCAAAATTCATGCGCAAGAAATTAGGTTCGGTATTAGTTTTTGTTAATAACATCACATTAAAATTGGACAAGTTGTCATTTTTCATGGATCTTGTCATCTTTGACAACATTCAGATCTTTGAATTCAAAGTTTTCTTATTACGCAACGATTGAGTTTCCGATAAATTCTAAGAATATATATGACAGTTCTTATCACTCCTTCAGATGATTTTTTTAGAAAACCTATCTCAAACTCTTCAACCACCAAGTAAAAAAAAGACCACCAACGAATTTTGAGAATTGCTCCACCCTTTCGAAAACCTACCCCGACGAATTAACATTGCTTTTATATATATATATAAAATCTACATGTTTAATAACAAAAAATTTCAGATTTCAATTATTGACTAGTAACAAGTACGACATTTAATCGTACACCTCATTCTCCTAAATCCACACTCCCCCTTTTTAACGTTCGAAAGTAAAATCTAGATTTATCAAACCATATTCACAGCAAGATATTTCATAATAAGTTAAAATTTAACCCCTTTTCAAATTAAATTTCCCTGACCGGTTGCAGGTAAATTTATTTTAAATTTCTCCTTTTTCTCAATATTTTAAATGTAGTTACTGATTCATCAAACAAACACCTCGGTGAAATTTCCTGCATTGTTTATGTCGAATACATGGGACATTTGAACAAGTTGACAGATATGTTTGAAAAGTTTAAAATTTTACAAATATTTAAAATTTTTTCCTTTTTTTTCCCCTTAAATTATGTCAATTCGGGGCGAAAATTTCCCTTTTGGCTTTTTTTTACCCGGGTGACGTTCAAAGGCCAAAATTTTCGATTTTAAATAAACCCCCGGGTATTCTTTTTAGCCCCCCGGCAAATTTTTTGGTATTTTCGAAAAAATTTTTTGATAATAGAAAAAAACTCGCTGTTAACGACGGTTTTTCCGTTTCCCCTATTTACGGTGGGTTTTTTTTTTATTTTGTACAATTAACAATTTTTATCTTCTTGTTCCTATCTTTTTTCCCAATTGTTTCGCCCGCAAAGGGTAAAAACGTACAAAATAAAAAATTTTTTAAAAAATTTCATAAACACGTAATGTTGAAGAAAAACAATTGTTCATTTTCTATTTATTCGAAAATTATATTTCATAAATTTACTGCTTACGAAGTTGATTGTTGTTCTTTTAAAAACGGCCCAAAGGGTTTCAGGGTATTGGGGACATCGTCGCCTAACCCTCAAAAATAGCCAAGAGACGTAAGGTTAATATGCGCCTTTTGCTACAGAGAGCTTTTTGGGGCGGACCTTCTCGGAACCCTGGGACGAAAGACCACCTGATGGGGCCCCTTCTCCTAACGTCCCACTACACCACCTGGGGAAGAGCTTGAGCCTCGCAAATTTTAACGTGCATCACTTCCTTTCGCACGACGGTCTTTTGAGGGACTGCCGAACTCATGAAAGCCGAACGTCCGTCCCTTGACCACTAGATTACCAGGGCCACCACACAACCAAAAGACAAGAACAGTATCCTACTATCCTAATTTCCCCACCAAGCTAACAAAAGAAACATTTTTCGTCGAAAAACATACTATATTCTAAGTGATTCGAAGGATTGAAATAAATAGTTTTGTGGGTTTATAAAAATTTCTTACTATTTATTTAAATAGTGTATCCAATGAAGCCCAGTGGTTGAGTTGTAGAGTACCGGGCTTCAACGTCACAGGTCGGGGGTTCAAATCCTTCGTTGGGCAAGGTCATCCCTGCAGGGTCGATAATTGAGTACCAAGCTTGCTTGGGAAGAAAACACCGGGGGTTTCGCGTCAGACTGACCATCTGACCTGAACATCTGCTCAGCACTCAAGGTCACGAAAACTAAGTTTGGCACAGTAGGCTTTGGACATCATGGACTGTTGTGCCTCTGACAAGGGGAAGGCACGACTAAGGAAATTCATTTGGGGACGAGACTGTGTAATAGTAGTACTCCTTTAGGGTGTTTAACCCCCAATGTAGTTCTGCCGAATGGCCAGCACAATTCGAAGAAAATAACCTTCGAAATTAATGCTTAGCTTTTATGCAATTAAATTTTCAATATCGTCAGAGACGCAGTGGAAGAGATGATAGCGTACCTGCTTAGTACGCCGCCGGCCAAAGTTCGAGTCACAAAATCGGTTTTTTTGTTTCATTTTTTAAATTTTTTACATTTATATAAAAAAGATATTAAATATTTTATATAATTATAAAATTATTAAATTAATAAAACATTATAATAAGATATACATTATTTTTATGTTAATTATGAATTAATTTTTAAAAATAATTATTATAATATATATTATTTCATAATTTAAAACTATTTGTAACTATTTTTATATAAAATATCCTTTGTATGAAAAATTGGGTGAAAAAGTTGCACTAAAAATATACGTATGATACGGCCTTAAGATGATAAAAGGTTGGTCTGTCGCATTCTGCATGATGTTTTCTCTGAATTGGTATCTAGTATCTTTTCTGGTTCCTGTTTTCTCTGTCTCCTTTCTGGTTTTTATTTACCCCGTCTGGTTCTTGAGAGTTACTAAGCTTCACACAATATTTAATGCAAAGGAATAGTTCAAGTTCTTTGAAACTTTATTAAAAATTATACCAATTGTACTCATTACACTTTCTCTCTTATCTGTTGTCTACCAGCAAATGATAGCTTCTGCAAGGAGAAAGATCCCCCCAGGTGCATTTAGATAGTTTAGATATAAACGCCAAACTATACTTCGACAGTTTCATTGGCTTTACGAACGAAAATATATGGTTCGAAATATTTTTGAACTCACTTTATATATTTCAGATAAAAGGTTATGAAGATTTCAGATGAATTCACTCTGAATATTTGAATGTGAGACGAGAAAGCGAATGCAGTTGTGATTAATTCCTGTATCGCACAAATACCTTTTCAATAGTTGCACATTTCATTTCAAACGTCTTCACACTTAGTGGGAAACTAGATTTATAAGAAACTTTATCGTTTATTTACTGTGAATTTCATTCATTTTGCTTACTTGGTCTGGCTTCGTTATAGCTTTTTCTCCAGAAGTTAGAGGGTCACAATCGAAGAAATTGGCGTACACCACCAGGCCGACAAAGACGTTTACTACGTGAAAGAGGGATATTACAGGTATGCTTGAAAACAGAGCGCTGAAATAGAAAATATATATATGTACATATTGTTATGGTGCATAAAATAAAAATTTAAGAATGACATGAGCAAAAAATAGACACATCTTATATTTTTGAAAGAAATTTCGCATAAAAAATAACCTTGCTTATAAAGTTATTTTGAATATGCTAATTCACTTTCAGTCATGTAAAAACTAGAGCAAAATATTTAAACGTTTTTAATTGGATTATAAGTAAAAACATCCGACAGTTATATAGGCCCTATAGTATAGTATTTTATTCAGACAACAAGAATTTTGGGACAATCACCACAACTAATTCAAAATAATCACGTTATCACAGCAGATATAAATTATTTAATCCTCCCGTTAAGAAGTTTTGTTTTGTTAAACTAAATTCGAATGTGTTTTTTTCCCATGTACCATGAAAAATATATTTTTTGCTGCAACTATGAAATATTAATCTACTTAAAGAATATGAATGAATATATTAATCTACTTTCAGTGGTGACCAGGTTGTTATTGAGATCAATTATAATCTATCGTTTCCTCTGACAATTAAAATAAAAACATTTTTTTATTATTCAAAAGCATCTTAAAACACATTTTTATCATCAAATAACATAAAACGCTAAGTATTATTCAATAAATTGAAAATGATTAAATTTTATTATAATTTCAAAAGCAATAGCAATTAATTGAAAAAATATATAAATTATAAACACTATATAAGTTCTATTGTGTGGTATAAAGTTATAAAAATTTCCTAAAATTAACATTTATTCAGATATTAATTTATTTTAAAGTAATAATTAAAAAATTTAAAAAATACTTCAAGAAATTAAGATCTCCAATTACAAAGAACAAGCAATTTCCAAATAGAAGCAATGACATTTCTTTTTCAAGTGTAGTGAATTTGAAAGAAACAAAATTTAGATTAAAAGAAAGTAAACGAATTTAAACTACAAGTGAAATTAATTAAAATAATTTTAAAATGGTCATTTTGCTTTATGGGGAAAAAATTAACACCAATACTATTCACGATTTAATATTAATTTTGTTTCCATAAGTTCACATACTTTTCTACATCTAAATTATTTGTGCAAAGATATTACTTACAAATCGAAGGAACTTACTGAGGTTTTACTTACAATCGGGCTTTCTTCACGGAGCTTACGGTAAGCATTCGTTGAACTTGCATCTGACCCACACCATAGGCAGACAAAGAAGTCACGAAACCGTACATGAAAATATTCAGAAACGTGTACCGGGATGTAAAGTCCATCTCAAATCTAGGGTAGAGATAAATAAAATAATTTTATTCGAAATTAATTATTCAATCAATAAAGAACGCAATATCAAATTTAAAAAACCCCTAATATTGATTAAGAGTTTTGGGATTATAAGATATAAATCTGTTTATATTAAACCATGCTTTAGAGCTGCGATATTCAACCTGAAGCCCGCGCGGGCCATTACACTAAAAAATTCACTTATTTAAGAACAATTTTTTTAAAAAAATTGTTGAGGGAAATTCCACCAATCAAGCAATCAGATCCACCAATTTTGTTGTCGATGTCGTACGGGTACGAATTGCAAGATTTGTTTTCCTTCTATTTATAACTGTAACGTTCTATAATAACAAATAACAGTGAAGTAGCGGAACTGAACTGGAGTAGTAACTATTTTATGGGTAAAAAACTAGGTTTTAATTATAAACGAATACTAATTTCAATAAGGAATTCAGTCAAAACTTCTCTTTGCTGCCATTCTGCACTTGCTAAGTTAATATTTGAAATAAAAATAAGAGAGACTTTGTCGAAAGAAAAAAAAATCAAATTGCCAAACTGCATAGCAGCTTTGTGTGACAGTAGAATGTAAACTAGGAGCTTGATTATATGGATGAAAGGGAACCGAAACTACCTATAACTCGGTAAAAAATGCATAAAACCGAACTTTTTTTACCTGTGTTTTATAGAGATTAATATAGTATTTAAAGCCAAAAACGAGCTCTAATATTTTGATCAAATTTCCATATTTTAAGTACCCAATTAAGAGGAATTTGAAATCTCACTCAGCAACAGTTTTCCGAACTTTATGAATTTATCATTAGCTTGTGGTTACAATTCGAGCACAATATACAGCATGTGGCTAAGTAATAATCGAAAAGTCGGGATATAATTTCGCATATAAATACATATAAATTATATTTAGAGGTCGGAGACGAAAGAAAATAATTTTGAAAAATAAAATGCTTAATAAAGTCTTATATAGCACAAAAACAAAATCGCTAACCAAAATAGTCTGTTGTTTCAAAGATTTTTTTTTCAATTGCGCAAATTTTTCTCCTAACATGCTAATAATTTTTATTCCTTGTATTCTTGAAAAAAATACACTCTTCGTTGGAGTCTATATTTTCTAAGACTTGCAACCCTTTTTCATCTAATCTGAGACCTTCTGTCAAATTCCAACCATCATTCGATCTTCCAATTGAAATGGGGTCTAAAGACTCAAGTTCTTTAGTGTCTTGCTCTTACTCATGCACTCATATGAATTCATCCATTGCCAGCTCCTACTGATCGTGGGAGTCCCGTAGTTCTTGAACGTCAGTCCCTATCTAATTTTAAATTTATTTACCATTTTATCGGGCTCTGGCATTGATTCCGTCTGAGTTTCAGTGATGTTTTGGAACTAATTTGATATCACGGAGCGAGGCGCCAAGCGATGTTTGGCGCGAAAAAGGAATCACGCCAAACAGCGCTTGTTGTCGCTGGAATGGAATTCAAGATGGCTGCCTAGCGGTGTCAAATCGTCATGAAGATATTTTTAAAGAATTGTTTTGGAATATATTTCAGCAGAAGAATATAGGAAGAGATTGAGAATAACCATGATCAATCAATAAAAAATGAATAACAATATAATATAATAAAAAGTAGCATGTACTAATAATATTATGCAGTATAATAATAATCTCTTATAATATAATTTGATAGTAATTATAAAATAGAATAATCATCGTATAGTAATATTATAAAAATTATACATAAGAATACTCATATAATGTAATAATTACAAATAAATAATACAATAATTATAAATGAATAACAAAATAATAATTATAAATGAATAACAAAATAATAATTATAAATGAATAACAAAATAATAATTATAAATGAATAACAAAATAATAATTATAAATGAATAACAAAATAATAATTATAAATGAATAACAAAATAATAATTATAAATAAAGAACATAATAATACTTATAAATAAATAACATGTAATAATATTTACAAATAAATATACTTAAAAAAAACAATTATAAATAGCGAATGCTAAGATTACAAATAATAATAACTGTATTTTTATATTATTAATAATATAGTCACATAATGTGTTAAAATTAATTAATATCAATTAAAAAGTACTGAAAACTTGCAGTATTCCAAAAACTGCAAAAATAGCAAGGTAACCATATTGTAATGTTATCGCCCATCTTGGCGATCATAAACAATAACTTGGACCGGACCCGTGATATCAAACTAGCACTGGACTCTCGGACGCCATTTAAAGTTTGTTTAAACAAAAGACGAACCGATGAAATTTAAAAATCGTGTAGCTCTGGGTTCGCGTATGTCGAGGTATTACTGTATACATAAGTTACTGGTCCTAAATGAATCATACAGGATAGAGACAAAAGTTAGAATTTACTAATATAGGCGTGCGAAATGTCACGTGGTGTCGTAACACTCACTCAGTTCCGTTTTATATGCGAGTGAGTTCTTTAATCGGTGTAGAATTTCAGAAAAACAAACACATCACATCAGATTTGGAGAATCGATTTGATAGAAAAAATTACACATTTTAGTATGTCATCCTAAACAAACACACAAACAAAAAAAAAAAAAAACGAAAATCTGTTCACATAGAAAAGCTAAGTGCAGAATAAAGACAACAGTACGAAACATATACGAAATTCATCCTTCCCGCATATTGTAAATTTATTAGTACCAGACTTCAAAAATGTATCGAATTCAATTACGAAATATATTTAAAAGTTTAAACTTGCATCACTGTAAATCTTTTAAATTCGTTTCCTTAAAAATAAATACAAGTTTACACCCAACAACACTAAAAATAAATCAAAAAATCAAAGAGCTAATATCTGAAACACAAAATTTATTTAAAGGTGCATTTAAATGCCTTATTTATTTTATTATTTATATTTATTTATTGCATTAGGACTATATTTTTCCAAATTCCATCAAACACTCGATAATTTACGAACAAAAATGCAATAAAGAACCGATTGGAATGACAATTAAAGGAATCGAAATAGAAAAAAGTCGTTAAAGCATCCCGGAGGAAATTCCCTCGTAGCTATCAAAGACACAACAACCCCATTGGCCGAAAAATAAAAGATAATTCGTAGTCCTTAATAGGTCACAAATTTGCAATTATTCCACGAATGTGAACCTGTGAAGGAATTTTTACAAATAGGAATACAAAAAAAATGAATATATTAATTCCAGAAAAATTTATGGGTAAATTATTCGGTGCTGCATACGAAAATCATATAAACACAGTATTGTTGTTGTTGTCGTGTCCTTCCCGAAGGGAAGGAATGAATGTTGCCTGAGCCTGAGACAGGTTGGACTTCTTTACGATAGATGGCGACACCACCTATCTCCACCTCCACAATTTAGGCATGAATGGGGAAAGAAGGGAAATATACTCCAGCCCCCTGCACTCGTGATGCAGCCCACAAGACTTTCGGACACACTGATTTAACGAGCACGTACTCCTTGTGTACTCGGAGGGTATTGGGTGGAATCGGGCATCGAACCCAGGCCTTCCGGTCTGGAGTCCGATGCTCTAACCACTAGGCTACCCACGAAAAACACATTATTAATCCTGGAATATGTATCAATAGAAAATTATTATCGTGACTGGCATTATTATGTTTTATTAGGAAAAAGAGCAGATAAAAGAATTTACAGAAGTATAAAAGCACAGACTTAGACTAACTTAAACATTTCTTTATGCAGTGTTTTCAGTGTATCTTTAATGCAATTAATGAACAGAAGGATTTAATTATTTTCTTTTAAGTAAATTATACATAACATTTAGTTTGCATTTAATTTCTTAAATATAACTGTTGTTTACCTACAAAAATGACCGTGATGCATTTCTAAAGTTAAAACATTTCTCTGTATTTTTTTTTCAAACTTTAAACTAAATTGCTGCAAAGTCAAAATAGATTAGTTACAAAATATTAAAATAATGTACCGACTTCATACTAGAAAAGAAATATATTTTTTCTTAAGTTATTATTAATTTAACAAGAAAAGATTATTAATTAAAAAAAATTTGGGGGGGGTAAGAAAAAACCCACCATCTTTCTTCCACAACGATTTGTTTAAACTACAGGCAGCAATTGGCTTAAAGCCATTATTTTCTTCGGCTCGTCAATTTGAAATATTAATGATACCAAAAACAGAGTATTAAGTGTCATGCCAAAACATGGCGGAAACATGGAAATCACTGTCAACTCAGACGTGGGCTGCAATAGATTTGATTGATTTGATTTTTAGCTTGTTACTTTTTTTCCTTTCTTGTTTAAAAAAAATGGTGGGGTGGGGTCTACTTTTAAATTGGATTGGAATCAGACAACTGCATATTTTATCATAGGAACGTCAAAATCCTTTGTTTAAAGTTGAAGAATCAAAAAACAAATATAAAAATAATGTAAAAAACAACAAAATATAAATTGTAAGTGGGGGTGGGAGAGTCCATAGAGTTTTGTGTGATATATATAAAATAAAAGGAAAATAACATTTTAAAAAATAAGTGCCAGCGTTTGTTTCACGGATGAATGTTTACTAATCCACGCTCATGCTGCCATCTAGTGTGTAGCGAGAAAATTGAAATATTGGAGTTTGAAAATAAATCTCTCGTCGCCAGATGTTGAGATATCCGGCTTTCCGGAATGTTGTTCAAGTAAATAAATAAAACGTTAAAAAATACTACCTTAAAATATTTCTAAAAACTGTTTAACTAAAAAAATAAATTTAATGAAAGGAGAGAAAAAACAATGCAATTTTATTTTCTTACTTTCATTTCAACGAGCTTTTTAATTATTTTATCAAAAATATTTCTGTAAAGCAGTTTTCTTTCTACGAAGAGTGGCATTAGGTCGTGTACTTTCTTCTTGTGACCTCATGAATTTAATTCAAATGCATAAACTTTAAGTTCCGTGTGAAATCAGTAATTATTTTTGGCAGGGAAGTCATGACTTCTTGAGGTCCTGGGCACCTCCTCGAAAGTAGGCCCTGGGTCTCTACACAAATGTAGGCCCCACCTATGACCCTTAAAAGTAGACAGTATATAAAATACGTTGTCAAATACTCGTACAAACAATAACCTGAAACAAATGTGCATGACTTACAATCGCACAGACCGGCTCGACCGACTGCAGTTTTTAGACTGAATGAGGTATAAGCTTGTACGTGGACGGTGGTCATCACAGGTGACAAATCATTCGAAATTCCCAGTTTCTAGGACAATACACCCAGAAATAACATTTGACCATTGAAATCATTCGAATTTGGATCTTATTCAGGCTGAGTCGAGATCGAGACAGGTCCGTTGGGCCGACCCTAAACCTGGCCGGGCATCTTAGACGTCCCTGATTTTCGGAACTGTTTCATGTTAATGGAAATTCAGAATTCAGAAGCATTTGGGGGGGAGACTAATTTAAAAATGTGAGACCTTGATTATATCGTTGTTAACCTAATCAAAATTCTAATTTAAATGTTATTATACGTTCAGTGTTATTCAAGATGGCATCTTCCACTTTCTTTTGACTACTACAATTTACTTTCAATGAAGAAAATTTTTCATTAATAAACACAAAACAACCGTCGTGTTCCGAGTGGCTTTTCCCTTAATTTACTACATGTTACGTAAGAACATTATTTATATTATTTCTCTTGTGTAATTATTTATCATTTTACTTTGTTTTATTTCAAAATATATGCTCCATTTATTAAACAGAGTATTTGACCGTGTACTTTAGCTCATTTTGTAGGTTAATATGTTAAATCCAAATGATCTAGAGCCTCAATTAGTCTAAATTCATGAAGTTCTACTGTATTAAAAAACGATCAGTAACTCTTATTTGAAAGTAAAAAAAAAAAATACGTTTTTTAGATCACAAGGTTGTTTTTCATTTTATATCTCGTCAAACCTTTGGATAAAAAAGTCTTAAAAATCGAAATGGATGTGATTGTATAAGAATGTTCCTCTACGAAGCTTTTACTGCATCCATCCCCCAAATATCAACCTGCTATTTAATATTGGAAGCGCTTCTGGTGCAATTTATAACGTTTAGCGTACTTGGAAACTTACGTGGGATGCTATTTAAGAAAACTTGTCTTTTTAAAAACTCCTAAAAAAATATTTTGGGATAATTTACTAAACAAAAATGCAATAAAGAACCGATTGGAATGACAATTAAAGGAGTCGAAATAGAAAAAAGTCGTTAAAGCATCCCGGAGGAAAATCAAAGACAACAACCCCATTGGCGGAAAAATAAAAGATAATTCGTACTCCTTAATAGGTCACAAATTTGCAATTGTTCCACGAATGTGTACCTGTGAAGGAATTTTTACAAATAGGAATACAAAAATTGAATATATTAATTCCAGAAATTTTATGGGTAAATTATTCGGTGCTGCATACGAAAATCTAAAACACAGTATTAGCAGTTAAAGAAAATGTCCTTCCCGAAGGGAAGGAATGAATGTTGCCAGAGCCTGAGACAGGTTGGACTTCTTACGATAGATGGCAACACCACCTAACTCCACCTCCACAATTTAGAAGGCAGGAATCTGGAGGGGAGGGGAAGAGCTCTTTCCAGCCCCGCACCTCGTGATGCAAGCCCACAAGACTTTCGACCTTACTGATTTAACGAGCACGTAATCTCGTGTGTACTCGAGGTATTTGTGGAATCGGCATCGAACCTGGTAGGCCTGATCTGGAGTCCGATGCTCTAATCACTAGGCTACCCACGAAAAGCACAGTATTAGTCCTGGAATATGTATCTATTGAAAGTTATTGTCGTGACTGGCATTATTGTTTTATTAGGAAAAAGAGCAGATAAAAGAATTTACAGAAGTATAAAAGCACAGACTTAGACTAACTTAAACATTTCTTTATGCAGTGTTTTCAGTATATCTGTAATGCAACTAATGAACAGAAAGATTTAATAATTTTCTCTTAAGCAAATTATACATAACATTTAGTTTGCATTTAATTTCTTAAATATAGCTGTTTACCAACAAAAATGACCGAGATGCATTTCTAAAGTTAAAACATTTTTTTTTTCAAACTTTAAACTAAATTGCTGCAACGTCAAAATAGATTAGTTACAAAATATTAAAATAATGTACCGACTTCTGCTACTAGAAAAGAAATATATTTTTTCTTAAGTTATTATTAATTTTAACAAGAAAAAGATGATTAATTTAAAAACATTTGGGGGTAAGAAAAACCTACCAATCTTTTCCGGCCAACGATTTCTGTTTAAAACTACAGGCAGCAGCTGGCTTAAAGCCATTATTTCTTCGGCTCGTCAATTTGAAATATTGTGATACCAAAAACAGAGTATTGAGTGTCATGCCAAAACATGGCGGAAACATGGAAATCACTGTCACCTATCGAATAATGAATACAACAACAGGCCATAAATTGTGGGTGCTGGGGGTGGGAGAGTCCATAGAGTTTTGTGTGATATATATAAAATAAAAGGAAAATAAAATTTTTAAAAAAAAGTGCCAGCGTTTGTGTTTTCACTTGGATGAATGCTTACTAATCTACGCTCATGCTGCCATCTAGTGTGTAGCGAGAAAATTCGAAATATTGAGTTCGAAATAAATCTCTCGTCGCCAGATGTTGAGATTTCCAGCTTTCACGAAGTATGGAATGCTGTTCGGGCAAATAAATAAAACGTTAAAAATACTACCTTAAAAATATTTCTCAAAACTGCTTAACTAAAAAATAAATTTAATGAAAGGAGAGAAAAAACAATGCAATTTTAATTTTTCTTACTTTCATTTCAACGAGCTTTTAATTATTCTATCAAAAATGCTTCTGTAAAGCAAGCTTTCTACGAAGAGTGGTATTAGGTCGTATACTTTCTTCTTGTGACCTCATGAATTTAATTCAAATGCATAAACTTTAAGAAGGTTCCGTGTGAAATCAGTAATTATTTTTGGCAGGGAAGTCTTATGACTTCTTGAGGTCCTAGGCACCTACTCGAAAGTAGGCCCTGGGCCTCTACACAAATGTAGGCCCCACCTATGACCCTTAAAAGTAGACAGTATGTAAAATACGTTGTCAAATACTCGTACAAACAATAACCTGAAACAAATGTGCATGACTTACAATCGCACAGACCGGCTCGACCGACTGCAGTTTTTAGACTGAATGAGGTATAAGCTTATACGTGGACGGTGGTCATCACAGGTGACAAATCATTCGAAATTCCCAGTTTCTAGGACAATACAACCAGAAATAACATTTGACCATTGAAATCATTCGAATTTGGATCTTATTCAGGCTGAGTCGAGATCGAGACGAAGCCCTCCCGTTGCGGCCGAGGCCCTAAACCTCGGCCCAGTTGGCCCATGCCTTAAGACGTCCCTGATTTTTGGAACTGTTTCATGTTAATGGAAATTCAGAATTCAGCAGCATTTGGGAAGACTGAATTTAAAAATGTGAGACCTTGATTATATCATTGTTAACCTAATCAAAATTATAATTTAAATGTTATTATACGTTCAGTTTTATTCAAGATGGCATCTTCCACTTTCCTTTGACTACTACAATTTACTTTCAATGAAGAAAAATTTTTCTTTAATAAACAAAACAACCGTCGTGTCCCGGAGTGGCTTTTCCTTAATTTACTACATGTTACGTGTAAGAACATTATTTATATTATTTCTCTTGTGTAATTATTTATCATTTTACTTTGTTTTTATTTCAAAATATGTTCCATTTATTAAACAGAGTATTTGATCGTACTGCTCATTTTGTAGGTTAATATGTTAAATCCAAATGATCTAGAGCCTCAATTAGTCTAAATTCATGAAGTTCTACTGTAAAAAAAACGATCAGTAACTTTTATTTGAAAGTAAAAGAAAAAAAAAACTTTTTTAGATTAAAGGTTTTTTTTCATTTTATATTTGTAAATTTTTGGGATGTTTTAAAAATCAAAAAGGGATGTGATTATATAAGAATGTTCCTCTCCGAAGCTTTTACTACATCCATCCCCCAAATATTAACCTGCTATTTAATATTGGAAGTGCTTCTGGTGCAATTTATAACGTTTAGCGTATTTGGAAACTTTTACGTGGGATGCTATTTAGGAAAACTTGTCTTATTTCGTAAGCTCCTAAAATATAATTGATTTTTTTAAAAATATCTTGGGCAACAATCAAAAAACATTTTTATTTTTTCACTTTTATTACTTTTTTCGCGCGAGTGTTAGCTACTTCCATAAAGTATCAGAAAAACTTATTTATTAATCGTTATTACCTCTCATACTTCATAAGAAAAAGAATCAATCGTTTGCATAAAAATTTCATTTAAAATAAATTGTTTAAAAGTAAAAGAAAAAATATCATTTGCCTAAGAACATGAGGAAGTAAATTATTCAAAATAAAAAATATGGTGGAGTTCAAGGCAAGATTAACCATTTATATTTGAAAATTTAAATGTATTAGTCATTTAGTTTACCGCTCACACATTCTAAGATTTTCAAAATATCATAAATAAACTGTTACTTGCTTTTTAACTGCGCATTATCCTTCAAATAATCAAATGGACAAGGAAACATGCTTGTTTGTGTACTAATCTTCGCCTGCGCATTAATAAAATGACTAACTAAGAAGAATTAGTCATTTTTTATTTCTTTTTATTCAATATCAATTTTTTTAAGAAAATGATATAATTTATGTATAATTATTTAGAAGATGTTTTCATTTTTTAAAATTTTCTTAGAAATATTTCAAAATATTAAAAATATGCAATAATCATCGAGTACAAGACATAAAATTTCAGTTTTATAAATGTCAATCGTTCCTATCTGAATTTCGGAAAGATGATTTCAGTTGTTCTAAAGGCGTTAGAAATACTGTTTTAGTTAATGTAAGACTTATCATAAAATGCTATTTTACTTAAAATGCACATTTATAGAAAAGAAGATAATGTTTACGAGGTTATTTTTTGAACATGTATGTTATTCCTAAATATTTTCATGCCATTTTTATCTATATAAATTAAGTAATAATTATCTATAATAATTCTGCAGCTTATCCATGTTTAGTAATAGGATAATTTTAAAAATAACAAATTGTAAGGAAAATTTTAAATGTTATAAGAGCACACTTGGACTTACCCAGGCACAACTAGTCGTCCCCCTTCTTCAGCTCGCGACCACACGTTCTGGAGACCACCAACGTCCATGGTTCCCTTGACCAACATGGCAACCAACCCCACATACATAAGAAGGGCTTGAAGTACATCTGTCCATAAAACTGCTTTCATACCTCCCTGCAAGAAAGACAATTTTGTTTACATTTTTTGGATTAATATATTGGTTCTTAAGATTAATTTTTTTCATACTATTTTTTAGATTTTAAGAATTTTTTTAAAAATTGGTCACACGGCTACAACTGCACGCATGACTACTTCGAAAATTCGAATAAAATAAATTATAGTTTAAAAAAAAAAAAAACTAAAAAACACGCTTTTATAGTGAATCGAACTTAAAGGCAAAATAATAATAATAATAATAATGCTTACTATAAGAATAAAATGATTAACGAGAAAATTAATATTCCATTTTCAGAAAAACTAGGCTTATATTATGCTAAGATTGCTAACCCACCCAACCTACCTTTTCTCACATAAAGAACACTTTTGTTTTATTTGTATTAACCACAATCCTATTCGCGGTTTTAGGGCTGCACCTTAATCGTTTATTCGCTAAATCTAAAAGTAGCAGCAAAATCTGGTAATGGCATATGGAATTAGTCGCCAAATGTGAAAATGGTTTATGCAATAATTTGCCAAAACTGGAAGTGGTATACATAATTAGTCGCCAAACATATAAATCGTATTCCTAGTTATCCTAATCAGGATAATGGAACAAAATTATGAATTATTGTATTATCATTGGTTCTGGACAAGTATGCAAAAAAAAAATTCGAGTAATTCTTATATTTTTAAGTGGGTAAAAATCGAGTTCAAAGATTCCATTACATACAAGTGAAACTTATAAAAGCGAGTTAATAAGTAATCATTTTACGGAGATGGAAAAAAAGGCTCATAAATCTCCTAATCTAGAATTCATTAGAAAAAGGGACTGAATAGGAACAAAACTTTAAAATGTATATTAATACATATTTTGAATACGCAATAAAATTAGACAAATATAAAAGATTGCTACATGCACTTTGATCGCTTTTCTTAAAGACTCGTGATACATTCACTAAAATAAAAATAAAACTGGTTTATCATGCCTTTATTACTCGATTTAAAATAAATAATTGCATGATATTTTCTTATGGAAGTTAAGGTTCTTAAAAATATTTAATGAAACCGATCGGCTCAACTTTATTTAAAAGAAAAGAAAGAGCATGGCTATTAAAAATGCCCTTAATAATGTTCCTAATTTTTGTCGCTGCTGTACCAAATTAATATTATTGCTAATGATAGCAATATTACCGTACAAATGATATTGCTGCTATGTAAATGGGATTAGCTAATTTCTAAAAATGACGTTTTCAATATACGAAAAAAAACCTAGACTAAGTGTGTAGTTTGAAAAAAGAGTGGAGTTGGCAGCAACTGTTTCGGTGACGTCATCCCACATACCTCCTCTATCCATGTAGCCAGTTTCGCTGTAATTAATCAAGCCTGTTAGAAGATCTGCGTCATTGAGTGAACAAGGGCAACTGCATTAAACTTAAGAAATCAACCACGAAAACATTTCAAATATTAATCGAAATTTGTGGTATAAGAAGTTTTCAACGGGGGAAGGGTCAGTATAGAAGGTGATGCACCTGCTGGGTGACCAAGGTCAGCGATTACAGACGAAAACATAGCAAAAATTCATAATATGAGTGGGTTTCCACTTCCATCAGTGGTCAGATTATTATTCAACACTACTACAATAAAGTGCTAAAAAGACTTCATGAAAAAACCAGGGGGAAAAGGCAAGAATTACTGAGTAATGGACGGCTGTTGCACCAAGACAATGCATCCGCTCGCATGGCCCCATCTGTCAAGCATTTTCTGACCAGCAAAGACATTACTGTGATAGGACATCCTCCTGATTCACCTGACTTGGCCCTATGAGACTTTTTTTTATTTCCTACAGCTGAATCTTGCTGAAAGAGAACCCATTTTACCTCAGTTGAAGAGGTTCAAGCGAAAGCGGAAAATCTCCTAAAGGGCCTTCCAAAAAACTCGTTCCAGAACTGTTACCAGCAATGGCAGCACCGAATACAGAATTGTGTGAATGCTGAAGGGAACTACCTTGAAGGTGATACTGTCACGGTGAACCGATTCTGCTGGTACAATAATTTATTGGACCATTCTTGTTTTTTTGTGTCACACCTCGTACAATTGTAGCGAACCTAAGTTCGCGTTTGTGTGAGGGCAACCGAAGTAAGAATCATATCTGAAAATCAATGTCAGCAACTTTTATTTGCATTAATTCCAACTATATGTTTGAAAATAACTAATGTGGGAAGGATTTATCCTTAATTCATAATGATAAAACATACTTATGGCGCGTGTATAAAAAGAGAACCGTACGGGATGTCACAACTGGACAGTGATAATAAGGCTCTGAGTCCTATGTCATGATACGCAGCTAGTGCATCACGGTTCCTTTACAAAAGGAGGTTTTCAGATCAAACAATAAATTAAAAGAGTTTACCCATGAGGAATAGTAGAATAACCAGATGAGAAACTGACATCATCACATTTTTTTTTTTTACATTTAAGCAAAATGATATTTTTCCCCTTGTTTTATTCGAATTTTACCTTAAGTTCACATATATTCAACATTTTTTTCACAACCATAAAGACTTCTAACGACTATTTCAATAATTGACTAGGTTTTAAAAAATTTAATACAACATGAAATTTAAGCAGTTGTAATTCCTCTAATTTTCCTTTTACTAAAAAAATATTCAGAACATCCTTCCATTTAATATGAGCACCACCTGTTAAATGAAACGATAGTTAAAATGTTTAAACTGCCAAGTGGCATCTTGAAAAAATGACTGATAATTCTAATAGTAGACAAGTTATGTCCATTACGTCAAATGATTCATTATTATAATTTAGTTTCCTCTTTGACCTCTTAACAATTATATCAGTTTTGTCTATCTTGTGACAACTGCAAAAATTTGAAAGCTACTTTCGTCTAATGTAAAAGAGTATGAACTAAACACGAAGCACATTTTCAGACAGAAAAAATATCTTAATTTTGATGAAAATTTAAAACGTTTTAATCCATGCATCTACTTCTTAAAAAATTGAGAATTTCTATAAAAAAGTAATCTTTTCCCCTTCGATATGCAAGCTCATTTAACATTTTGTCAAAAGAGAGGAAATATAAAACGTTTTATATTAGAAAAAAATTAATGAACTCCGATAAAAATTAGCAGCATAATAAAATATATAACTCTATTGAATAACAATCAGAAAATAACAAGATGTCGAATATGTTCTATATCGAAAAGATTCCCATATTGGATCTCGTTCGTTAACTTTAGGTGAGTGAGTTTTTATTAATGTCGCACTATAAAGCAAACACGAAGGCTATTGACGACCACGAGCCGAACTGGCACCCTCATCTCCAAACTACTATGACAACGGGAAGACTATGAGCCCTGGCAGTTTTAATGGGCATCTTCACGGCTGGTATTAGGTGGTATTAAGGCTCGAACTCATAATACGCCACCGATGAGATCGTGAACCCTAGGCTGCTGCGGCCACTAAACTTTAGACGAAAACAGCCTTAGGACTAGAACGTCCATCAGTGTAGATTGGACACTGTAGTCTGTTTAGAGTTTGTTCTCCTTTCCATCTTTTATATATATTTTGAAAAATGTTTGTGACTTTTAATCCTTTTCAATGGTGATTACACAGAAACATTATGTGGTTCTCTGTCAATTAGGCAAGATTTTACAACTAACTATACCTAGAACGTCCGCTGGTGTCGTTTCGATACCAAGGCAATTTTAACATAAAAAATAGCTGTCCTTCAGCAAAAGATAATTCTCTATATAAGTAGATACCATTAGTAAAACACACTTCCGGAAGTAATATCGCATATTTATTTGACCTTAAATGTAGTGTTATTGAGTTCACAGCTGAAATGAGTCAGTTGTACTAAAATCATTGTGTCTAAGAGTTTCGTTACGTAGCATTTGCGTATCTGCGATTACATTCAACTTACGTAGTGTGAGTAATTTTAAAAATCAGATAAACACTGAATTTAAAGCAATTACAAATTCATTAAAAGGTAAAAAGTGCGAAATTAAAGAGTGTAATGGAAACGCAAAACTAAAAAATAAATGTGTCTCTTGCATGAAAATGGTGTGCGGAAAATGTGCAGGAAAAATTGAATATCACTTTGTTCATTGCGAATAAGAGATGTTCAAAGCATTATGCATATAAATGATGAAAAAACTCACATTCTTACAAACATTGCAATTTTATTTATCCTACTAATATTTATGAATATTACTGTTTTACTTTCTGTTACACGATTAAGTAATTTGTTTCGTTACAGTTTTTTCAGGATATAAAAGTTAATATATAATATAATTATAAGAAATAATATTAAAACGTCTTAAAACTAAGCCCTACTGAACAGTAGTCCAGCAATTATTTAGTCGTTATAATTATTTTACATATTTGTATTACGCTGTCGAAACGACACCGGTTGACGTTTAAGGGTAATCGAAATCCTGGACGTCATAGTGTTAAGATATTTGTTTGGATTAATGCACAGTAACTACCGCTTATACTGTTGTTGTTTTTTTCTAACTTTTAAAGTAATATAAAAAAATAAATAAATATGTAATTTGTACTTACCAAGGCACAATAAAACGTACACACGACACTCACAGTGATGATGGACGTCCATAGTGAGAGACTGGTAACTGCACTTAAGGCGAGGGCAGGAGCGTAGAGGCACACGGCAGTGTATAAAATCTGAACAAAGACAACTATTAAGCACTTAAGAGATAATCTGCTGAAAAAAAGTTTAAGATTTTCAATTACAACTGTTGAGCATATCCCTTACTTATTAGTAGCTGGAATATCTGGAATTGAGTGGGAATCAAAATACATAGTTTTGATTTTAAATCTATTGGGTAACGGAAAAAATATTTCGAAATTTATTGGAAAGGTCTAACAGGAAAACTTAAGATGTTGGAAGATGTTGAGGAGAAGGAATAACCAAAGAAATACAAATTACAGGAAATTCAGAGCAATTTCAAAGTCGCTTGGCTCCAAAATCTGCCAATAAGCCAAATTTAGAAAAAAAGTAGTTTGAAAATTTGAAGGAAAGTACTAAAATTATGAATGATTTGTCCCTATTTTCAACGACACTTTGATGATTCTGTATAAATTAATGCATTATATTAGTTGAAAGATAAGAAATGTTTATGTTTTACTTAACTTCTATACCATAAAATCATTCAATAGACTTGAAAGGTAACACAAACTTTCAACTTCTTATACAATATATTGAAAGTTACACTTCAGAAAATTCATAAATTTCATAAGGAATACATATCTTAGAATAATATAAATGCTTTATCAAATTTATTCTTATTTGGCATGCCTATTCATCTGTTTTAAGTTTCAGTAGTTCTACAGGTAAACAGCTTTTATTTATTTAGTTCATATTTGCTTTTAAAAGGTTACTATTTTAAACCCAAACGAAAATGATTTTGAACTTGAAAAATATGGGAATAATATTTCAACTATTCCCCTTAGACACAGACTTTTGCTCAAGTACATATAATTGTAAGTTTGATGGGACATTTTTAAAGTTGGAATTTTTAAAGTCTTCCCTTAAAATAATTTTAGAATGAGAAATGGTTACAAAATTACTTTTTGAATTTCATACTACATTCAACGCGTTTTCATTTATTTAATAGCTATATAAATGAGACTCTCTGCTTTTAAAAATGTAGAAACTTGCGAGAAATATAATTTACTAAAACTTACTATTTTAAACTTGGAAGATTTACCTTTTTCAATACATTTTTCCTACAAATATATATAAAAATACAGTTTTTAAATGCACTGCAAATATTTGAAATATTTTCCTGAAACATACCTTAAGAAAATTAAATACGTACACAGTATTTTAAAAGGCAGCGTTCTTTTGTGGCAGCGTTTGTAAAATCGCACTCGACCACCTTTAAATTGAGCCGGCTGGATATAAATTAACAACATTTTAATTACAGCCTTTCTGTGGAAGCTCAACTCAAATCATCTGCCGGGTTTTTTTTTTGCTTTTAATTTAAGGAGATTAGAATATGGAAATGTACATAAAGTTGAAATTGGGAATTTTGTTGCTAATCCTTGTGACATTATGTATCTTTAAACTAGTTAGATCACGTCTACACATAAAAAAAAGTACTAGAGTTTCCGTGCATTCTAAAAATATATGGAATTGAATTTATGAAACAGAAAAATAGAAATAACATTTGTCGTTAATTGTCACTAAAGGGTAAATTGGAAAAAAAGCGTAATCTTAAGGCTGTCTTCGGTAAAAGTACGAGCGCTCTAACTAAACGCGAAGCACATTTTCAGACAGAAAAATGACCCAATTTCCATGGAAATTTTCAATATTATAACTCGTACCTCTGTTAACAATGTAGTGTTTTTAAAAGTTTCAAAATATTCCGTGAATACTTTCTTTTTTGTTTTAATACGTGAAGGCAAAGCCCATTTAACGTAACGTTATAGGATAAAATAAATGCGAAACACATTTTATACCAGAAAAAATGAATCAAAACTCGGTTAAAAATGGGAAGTATGATAAAAAATGCTGCTCTCTAAAGGATAATGAAGCCAGAATATCATTAATTTTTATTTCTTTTATATCTGAAAAAATGTTCCATATTCGGGTTCTATTCTGTAACATTAACCGAAAACAGCCTTAAAGTAGGGATTAATTTCAATTTGATTTGAGAACTTACCACTTGTAAAGAGAAAGTTAAGGAACATATCCTTCGAAGCGTTCTGCCAAATCTTCTCTCAAGATACTGAAAACAAAGAGAAATCGTACATAACTAGTGAAATATTGAAGTTTCATATCTACATTATAAAATTAAGCATAAATAAACATTCACTTTTTTATATATTTGCCAAAGTGGACCCTTTGATTATACGTAACTCAAATGTCATAACTTCCTCAAAAACTACTAAAATGCGAGATAAAATAAATAGTTAATCTTTTGAAGCACCGAGGAGAATTAGTTTATGAAAATTTAAGTGCGGGCGCAGTAAAAATATATTAGAATATTTTATATTAAAAAAAAGAGAGGAAAAAAGTAGCAATATAGTTTATAGAATTGCATTAAAATATATTTAGACATGTGAATTATGTAAAATCGCCAAATAATTAGGTAAAAATTTAAAAGTAATATTATGTGCTTATGTTAAGTAAATAAAAAAACTCTTAGATAAAAGATTCCAAATGTTGATTTATTAAATATAATCATTAATTCGCTTTGTTCGGTTTCACACAGATAACGACCCATTCTAGTGAATTAGTTTACAAATAAGTCAATGAAATACGTAACAAATCTTTTAAATATATACAGGTACAAATATTAAAACATATAGCTATTTATTCTAACATTTTTCCTCCTCACTAATAGAAAGTTCGGTAAAACTCATTTCCATTTTAAGTCATTCAGCCCTTATTATTTCACACATGACAAAGTACATATTAAAATCGGAACACCAATATGCCGTTGTCAATACTTAGACACTTTTAATAACTGGAAAAATAACAAAAAGCTTGAAAAAAAATACATAAGCGGCTCCTAAAAAAAAAAGGTAATGTTTTGTAAATTTTTAGAGAATATCATGATTCTTCATTAAATAACCTATTAAAAGGTTGATGGAACGAAAATCATGAAAAAAAAATTTCTTATTAAGTTGGTGAAAACGAAATATAGTTTAAAAGAAAGCTAAAATTATTTTCCAATGCAAAAGTCACTGCATTCCAGTTCTCATTAAAAATATTGAAGATAGATAAAAAATTCCAAGGAAAATTCTCTAACTCATAAAATACGAAAAAATTTTACTGTAAAGGTAATAGTTATTACACAGATTATATTTAATATTTTATTCTACCTTATTTAAATTCACCAAAACTTCAAAACCGACTTCGATAAACGCTGTGATCAAAGAAAGTATTGACACATTCTTTTTCGAGCTTAAAGCTAGCAATCGAATTGCCTTAAGGTATCCCACTACGTTCAGAACCATGATTTTAAAAAGCACATAAATGTACAATTTTCATGATATTTAGTGTCACTTAGATTAGAATACATGTATAAAATTGTTTTAAGAACATTATGACAAAAAAATTTGAAATACAAATTTTGGCAAAAAATAACTTAGAATACCTATTTATTTTTCAATTTCCTTTTTAAATACTTCTATGTATTAATATTTCTGTATAAAGCTCAAACTCTTTACAGAGTCAAATCAGACTTTTGAAAAAATTTCACATATTCGAGTTACAACCATTTGAAATGAATTATGGCAGATTTGCTTAAAAATCTCCTTGTGTCTAAAACATGAATAAACCGATCTTCCGAGTTCTGCATTTTCAAATATTCTATTGAGCTTTTGTGCAGAGAGTCTGACAATATATACACCAAATATTAAAACAATAAATTTTAAAAAGAGAAATTCATTTGAAAAAAAGTCTCTAAGTTCAATTTTTCCAAAATACTTGATTAAATCAATTTCTTGATCATAATATCCTTTAAAACAAATTAGTACATGTATTTTAATCTAAGTGACACTAAATTCATAATATTATCCATTTACACGCTTTTGCAAAATCACGGTTCTGAACGTAGTCGGATACCTTAAATGCATTAAAATTAAAGCAACCTATATTTTTTTACATTATAAAAAGTCTTAAACAGTGTTTAATTTATATATAATGTTATTTTAAGTTTCTTTTACGTTGATATCTGGCTTTACCTATAAAATGCTTTAGAGTAAAATAAAACAAAAATACATTTGAATATCAAATTAGGATTAAACAAAGGCTTTACTGTACCTAGATACTGGATAGAGTACATTATTTTAAAAAAGCTCTTGGGAAGTTCCTCAATCGATTTTGAGGTTAAGATTCACAACATATTATCTTGAAAATCATGATTTTGCTAACTCGCAAATCTTTTGCAAGTATTCGCTGTATTAACTTAAAAATATTCACGTAAGTCAATCCATTCAATGTATCGTTAACAATATTCGTCATCAGCACTTCTTGCAAGAAAAAGAATAGCCTTATCATTTACATTAGGATGTTTCATTGTTTATACATTAGAGGTGAAGTCTCATTAATATTTTTCCTCAAAAAACCTTGAAGAGCATATCTTCATTTGTTAAAAAATAATATTCAAAGCTGCTTAAACATTTAAAATAGCTTTCGTCTATTTGTTATCAGTTCAATTTATCTCCGTACATTTTACCCATAGTCCATCATCAGTAAGAATCACATTCCAGAAAAAAATACCTGAAATATTTTAAAATTAGCCTGATATGTTTATAATACTATCCTTTGGCTAATGTGACCGAAAGAATTTTTTTCATCAAATAAGAATAAGAGTGATATTTTTTAAACTTAATATGCCTTAGAGCACATAATCTCAAATTATTCGCATTTTTCTCGCAGATTCTTTTCTATATAAATGACACATAATACTCAAAGGTATTCTCATTTATTTGTCTAAGACTGAAATAATTTTTGTGATTTCATTTACTACAGTTATCGGTTGAAAGTCAATATAATTGACATTTAATTATCTAAATAATTTCGAATGCACATGAATAAAAAATAAACTCCAAGTACATATCATAAATGTAGTCATAGAATAGTAGCAGCAAAAAGTTAATCTTTTAAAGAAAGTCATCATACGACTTTATTTATATATATATATCCTAAAAAATGAATACAAGTCTTGAAGTAAATCCAATCAAGCCATAAATGTATTAATCCTCTGAAAAATCAAATCTTTAAAAATTTAAGACTATTTTTCATGCAAGCTTATATTCAAAAGTGTTCGGATAATTCATATCATTAATGTTTTGTGAAAAGTAATAAAAACTACTAAAATCATCTAAGCAAGAAATCTTACAAGCAAAAACGCAGAAATTTCAACTAAATATACATTATAGTAGTGATAGAAGCAGAATCGTGCAATGTGAAACTTTGTATTTCTTTAAATAGTTTTAAAAAGTGTAAAGCTTTGTTTTTGTTTAAAGTTTCGAAAGTGTCGACGTGTTTTCGCATAATGAATAATTATTTCACCAATCAACACCAGCAACGAAGTCAATAAACCTACTGATAATACTAAAAATTGGTCAGACAAATCTTGAAAAGAAAGCGTGTTCAATATTTCTTTTGTTGCTTCTTTGTTCATTACAGAAAGCCAATATTTATAGGATTCTTGTTTATGGAATTTTTCGTAAATTCCTGAGCTCGCCAGCCGTGATGTCACTTGCCACAGTTCAGCTGCACAACAAAAATCTTTCCTGAGAGCCATTCCTAGATATGTAGGAAAAATCTTCTCATCTGAGATTAGAACTTTTGACTTCAATTCCCCAACGCCAAATAATAATTTAAAAAGATTTTCCGATCCAATAGTAGCCGAATTTTCCCCTTTCAAAGGATTTATAGACATTTCTACCCCAGAAATATACCAATCATTCTCGTCTATCTTGTCTCCAATTAATCGAAGATATTCTTCGTCAGAACTTCTTAGAAATGGAACCAGAAAGGTGCCCTTTGCAGTATAAACACTATGGGTGCCTTCAGCTAGAGCTTCCGAAAGTTCTCGAAAAGTTGCAACGGTTTTCTCATGGGAAGGTACTGTCAGAAATGACAGTAAAACACCGGCATAGACAGAAGTTATTACACTTGTAAGCAGAAACCATGCACCCACCATAAATTTCCATTCTTGTGCTCGCTTATGAAGGGTAAAAGGTTGTCTCAGTAGGCTCCCTAAAAAGTTGAAAACTAAATTAGAGTAGGATTCCACATCCTTAAGAATCCAAAATAATATTGCAGCTGACAGCAAAATGCTAACAAACAATAGCATCCAAGTAAGGAAATCAAATAAATACACGAAACCAAATGTTGTACGCCATCCAGTTTGCTTCAGAGTAGCAAACGTCATTTCGTTGCTGTTGTACGGAAAACTGAAGTCAACTATTTCAAGTCTTTCCTCGCATATGGCTAAAGTATTGGCAGCCATATCAGCTTCTCCATTCTGTATCATTCCCAATAGGCCGGTCCAGTTACCAGATTGGAGTTTTCGTCCAAATTCATGGTCTTTTGGAATTACGATGTCGTATTGAATTTTCATTTTGGTCAGGATGACCTCTAGAAATTTTCCGATTGTTCCAGCAATATTTGTTTCTCCATTCTCAGTCCGGTAAACCTCGAATACCCTTGTTCTGTTTAAAGTAGCCACAGTCCACTTTTTGAGATCTTTCATTTTGAAAAAAAGAAATCTGGAATTAATATTGTATGAAGAGAGTTTTGCTTGTACTTGTTTTGTTTGAACTTTTTGCTACAGTTTGAACTTGAGAACTGAAGAAATAATACCGTATATTTCCACTATAGTCTACTTCCGTTTCTTTTCTTTACAAAGAGGAAATTTGAAAATTAAAAGTAAACTCTATTACCTCAATTATTGGATAAAATTTTTTAGTAAATTGAATAAAAATCGCTTCGGAGTACTTTTTAATTATTCTAAAGAGTTTTTCCTTTTTATGAAATTAAAGATTAACTGTAAGCGATTCATATTTTATTTCGAAATGTCATTAATAGCTAGTTAAATGGATTCAAACTTTTGCAATCTCTTTTTCAGAATATTTGCTTTTGTACATAATTATTTTAAATTATTTCTGATCTAGACTTAGGAATAAATCACGAGAACACCTATAAGATATTACAGATAAGTCATTTCATCCATACGAGCATAAATGTGAAGTGTTCGTTATGGAATAGGATAAGCATAGTCTTTTTTGTTTAGTTTTTACAACGTAAAATGCAAAAAAAAAAGTACATTTTCTCTATTTTTATTATCCGTAAAAGTTGGCATATTAGGCTAAAAGACATTTTCACGCGAATGACTATTTATAGTCTGGATACACACGCCTTCCTCAAACAGCACGATCCAACAACGAGCAAACAAGTACATCACAAGTAAAACTAATCGGCTTAAAAAATAATATAGACAATGCGTCAAAAACATTCTAATATTAAATATCTATTCTAAAATGTTTACAAGAGTATCAGTAAAAAGCAACGTGTGTGAAAGAAAAACATTAGAAATACAACTTTTACAATTAATATTTACACAGCTAACACTAATGCTTTCAAACTTCAATACCTGTGAGTGTGTGTGTGAGCGTGGAGATGATATATAATAATGAACTACCTCTTTTCGATACAATCGACCCATTTTGAAAAGTACAACTAAATTAAGTGGTTTAGTTTGAGTTTTAAATGTTTAACCTTGTTGAATTTCTCAGAGAAAGAGACTACAGCAAACACACATCAGAGAATAAATTTTTTTTCAAGGTCTAAATCTCTTTGGCATTAGGAAAGTTATGAGCGAGAGCGTTTATTAACATCTCCCCATAAAAGTAACACGGGAGCTATTGGCGGCAGACCTTGTATATAATTTTGAACCTGGATCAAGCGATGGAAGACTTAGAAACTAGTATCCCGCCCTTCTCTTCAAACTACCACACTACGCCAATGGTTGACTTTAAGTCCAGATTTAACGTAGAAAATATAAATATTCTTATTAAAACACACTGAGTAAAGAAAAGCAAAATAAATCACACAATTAATAGTGTTCTATATTCATCAAAAAAAAAAGATGCGGTTTGATTTAATTTTAACTTACGTTGTGACAGGCTCATTGTGCTTTCTATTAATTATCCTCTTGGGTTCTTTGGGGCCGAAAAAGGCAAATTCTTTCCAACAAAATCCAGAAGCAAAGCGTGATTATGCAAATTAGAAACTTTTTAAGTAACAGAAGTTTAGCGTAAGTGGTGTGGTCTTTTGGGAAGTTATTATGCTAGTCTGAGTTTAAGCGCGTAAGCTGAAGTAAGCCGATATTCCAGAGTTCAAGTCAAGGTAGATACCATTCCAAGCGAGATAAGGAAACGACATTAAGAATTCGAGAGTGTTGCTGCTACCTAGGATATAGAGGTAGGACCGTTCTACTGAATATTAAGAACTGTGTATAAACAGAGGTTAGGAGTAAGCGGTAAAGGAATTAGTGGTCAGGATCGCGCTTATTTGGTAACAGGTATTGTGTGTTTCTTCACCTCAGATCCTCTAAGTTAAAATATAAATATTATCATTGCATAGTGTTTAAGTTAAGATCTTAATAAAGAGATATTAAGATTATGGCAACGCCTGGCTCTTGAATTACTCCCACTCCCCTAGATCACGAGGATAACTTAGAAATAAGGCATCACCCCCGGGCGAATGCCTTACAACGTCTCTCTTTGAAGCAATATGAGGGCTATTGGGGACGGACCTCGTCGTTTTAAACCCTGGTCAAATGACAAAGACAACACCCGAGCTAGCAGCTCCGAGTCCAAATTTCCAGATCAAACACAAAAATGTAGGTAGAACAAAATATTTAATTGCTTAGAACAGGAGTAGTCGATCTTTTTATTACAACCACCAATTTTTGTATTTCTGTCACCATCCATAAATTAAAATCAAATAATACACCATAAATTCCGAAATGTTTCCGATTCTTTTTTTCCCCATGTTTATTGACGTAGCTACTAGGGTTTCTGATTTCCGTTTTTTTCCATTCTCGGGAATCTCCGAGAATGTAATTGTCGTTCCCGAAATTCCCGAGAATACATCAAAACTTCAAAGAATTTAAAAACGTTATTTTTAAATAAAATCAATAATAATTATATAAAATAAGGACACATATAAATTCCAAAATCAATACTTATTGATATCATGAGCTAAAAATACAAAAAAATATATAATAAATTGATTATTCATTTTTAAAATAGGATTTCAGAAAGCATAAGCAATTTATACTTTTGTCACTCAGCCTAGTTCTAAGCTTTGTGACGAACAATCTGGCAGCAGAAAATGCTCTCTCGTCTTCAAATGACGTTGAAGGAATTGTTTTTAAGGTCTCACATAGTTTTATAATGTTTGGTGATGAATTTTCAGTCGAGCCAAACTGTATCTCTTGTTTCAGGATTTTGTTGAGACTAGTACTTTTTTGGGTTGAACAATACAAAACTTTTGTTTTAGAGTAAATTGTGCTTTCTCTAACTTTTCGTTCAATGCCAGAAATTTTTCTTTCAAAATCTTCATGCTCTATTCTTCTGAGTGTGAAGAGTTCGATATTGATTTCTCTTCAGCCATATTTTTCTCAAATTCTGAGAGAATTTTGTTCGTTCAATTCTCCAATAACGAAAGAAAGTACATCTTCTGTAGTTAACAAAGTTTCATTTCGACTGCATAAGTTTTCTAAGCTAATTTTTACTGTCTTTAAGCCTGCTTACAATTATAGTCACAGTTTCAAACTCTACATTGGCCATCATTTGTTCCTTAATGCCAATTAATACTTTTAAAATTGCTGACTTTATTTCTAAAAATCTTTCAAGCATTGCCAATAAACTATTCCAGAGTGTTTTGGAATAGCGTGTTTCCACCGTTCCAATTATTTCCAATTAGTGTTTCCAATAATTCCAGCGTATTTTGCTCCCAGGATTTCCCGGGAATAAAAAAAAGTAAAGAAATCTTATGATTGCCCTGTAACCCGGGATCACGGGTTCCCAGGAAAGAAACCTTAGTAGCTATTAAACCTTATATCTTCTAGAGAGAGAGATACATCTTCATTTATATATATTAATTTATGATAAATATCATTCTCTTTAACAGATTACATGGAAACTGCTCAAGTTCGTCAATAAATAATAATACTTTGGAAACCTATAGAGTTTTATTAGTTCCGTGAAGAAGCAAATTGATATCGTAAAATCTCTTGAAAATACCTTTTAACTGAAAGGTATCCTTTACTGTTTTTAACTATTGGCACAGATTGGTCTCATTATTGCTTTCAAAGATTCGTACTGAATTGTAAGAAATTGTACCCTTTGACATCCCATCGAAATCCTGCGTGCAAAAGTGTAACTTTATAAAGTCAACATTATTGCCATGGTAAAGCTTTTGAAAAGTTTCATCATTTTTTGTATATTGAATTTTATCTTGTTTACGGTTTGAATTATTATAGTGGATGATAAATGGAGACTTGTATTTAGCTGCTTTTCTACAAGAAGTTATCAGTGGAATACACAAAGAATGCATTAAACATTTGGCACTTTATCCTTTAAATAAATATAATACATCCACGATAGCGTCCTGCCATTGATAATTCTTCCTCAGTAGTGCACACAGTAATATTATTCAAAGGAATATAAGTTTTGTAATATTTGATTTCACAGTATATGAAACAGAGATAAACCTCATGTGTTTGTAAAGAGATTTATTGTGAATAACATTTCTTCGCGTAGGGTATTGTTTTAATCAAAAACAATTGTGCATATCCCTTCAATACAGCATTATCTAATATAGTAGACTCTACCAATTGCATGGAAAATGAAGACTCGATTTTGGTGTGATATTGAAATCACGCCTAACAGATCTTGGGTAGCCAGTCCAATATCATCGCTATAACTTTGCAAAATTTTATAAATATTTCGCCGAAAATCAGTAGAGTACTGATATTAAATTAGATCTAATTTTTTCCGACATTAGCTTGCCATTTCTTCAATTCGTCGACTTACTCGGCTATCGCTTAGCGTGGAAACGTTTTTAAAATTTAAGGTATATCCTGATACATTATGGAATTAATTTGGTAAAGGTACACCACATATTTGTTCATCAAATAGTTGTAAATTTTCACCAAGTTGAGGCGATACATTGCAATAAGATAACATGAGACTGGCTGCCAAAGATCCATATGGCGCGATTTCAAAATCATGTAAAAACTAGTACCTTATTCGTGATATCAGATTATTTCTGATGTTATAACAGTTTTTCCAATATTATAACATTTACCACTTTTTGGAATTAATTAAGAAACACGATAAGCGGAAATTAATCCGTCTTTGTCCGCTGCATGTTATTTGAATGATGTAACGATTGTTGAAAGATTGAGAAATTCTTATATATTACCTGAAAATATTCAATAGGTTTGTCCCTATCAATGGGTGTTTTATAGAAAGATGTTCTCTCAATAATCGAATTGGATAATGTTTTTTTATGCAATAAACGTATTATATGTTTATTCGCAACAGATTGAATGAAACTCATCCTCACATTTTCTGGCGTATAGCCGCAGGAGTATTTTTTTTTTTTTGTTTTGAGACAAGGGCTCCCACAATATTTTGTTTGAAGGTGTATATATAGAAACGTTTACTCTCACAAGAGCTTACTATAGACATCGGCCAGTTTAAGGCTAAGAGGCTGTAACAATCTAGTTTCACTTATGTAAATAGAACCAATACTGCGTAATTAAAATACTAATCTTACTTACGCTCAATTATCCCGTTTTTACATTATTCATGACGGTGTATCCTCATCCATAACTACACAAAATTGCATTAATGTTCATTTTAATTTTGGACTCGTTACAATACATATAATTTTATGAAAACCTAATATAAGAATTTTTTTTAAAAAATCCAATGAAATTTTTGTAAGCAATACGTAAAAAATCCTCGTTTAAATGTTTTTAAAAAGTCAAAAAAAGGGAAAGCGTCTCAGCATCGGACAAAACCCCTACGGCCCACCTTGAAAGATGGAACGCCCATTAGTGGGTGTTAGGGAGCACGTTACTAGCTCCAGCTTAAGAGTATCATAGGTGCTGCAAAATTATAAGTCAATGATCCTTGAAATATTAATGTAATGAAGAAAATTAGAGTAACATTTTTTTATAGTATGGAAATAAAAACTGCAGCATGTTGCGCAGCAAATTCGCGACACATTACGAATATCTTTGAGAACCAGAAAACATAACAAAGAGTATGTAGTAAAACCTTACTAAAAAATACTTTTATTTTTAGAATTCTTAATTATTGATAACTGGCCGCAATGCTCTATGAGAACTATTACTAATCGTGTTGAGTCTACGCACTATTATCTCATAGCAACGAATATCTAATCAAACGATAACAAAAAATTATCAAAAGTAATTAAACCATTAATCTTACCAGACCATATAACAATGTTATGTCTAACATTTAAATACACCTAATACAATAATGCAGTGCTTGTCAAACTCTGAATATTGGGTCGCAAATATTGAATGATAATTTGCATCGCACCCTCTTCCGTACAATAATAATGTTTTGAATTCAATATACTATCACGCTAACGACTTTAACCTCTTACAGTGCCACAGGTGTATATAAACGTATCACTCAGCCAGTGCGTTAATTGTCCCGGGCGTATATTTTCGTCTTTCCGAAGTATGATCTTTTCTGTGAAATGCTTACCATAAAATTATTCGAAGGCTTTGGAGTGCAATAATAGGACCTTGACAGTGTTTGCGAAGGATTTATTTTAGAGGATTTGCTTATTTATTACTTTCTACCCTCTCCCCCAAAATACACCACATTCGCTCGCCTACGTTTTAAACTGTTGTGTAATGGGAAGAGAATCACCTAACTTTTAATCGGCGTTTTTAGGATTAATTATAAACCGTACAAATTATCAAGATAAGTGTTAATTTTTGTTTATATATAAAATTATAACAAGTCCAAGGGGTTACTGGTAATTAATGAACTTGTTCTTAGCTAAGTATTGTTAAATTAATTTTAAAATACAATACCCTATAGTGATATATTTTTAAGTGTATTATATAAATGTAAATGTGTATTTTATTTTTCAATCATTATTTGTATTTTGTTTTTTTACTTCAGTAACTTAATTATTTTTTAAAAAATGATCTTTTGTTTTCGACTTTTCATTAGGGTCGCGCCCCTAGTTTGAGAAACACTGATATAATGCATTATATACCTCTGTTTTAAATCAATGAAAATAAGTTATTACATTGCGCTTATTAATTTAAGTTATTTTGCATTTGGTAAATTAATATTCAACAAAAATTTGTTTTATTAAAATTTACTAAATCTACGTTAATGATTACTCATTTGGCTTAGACTCTTGCATTCTTTTTTTTTTTTTCTACCCTCGATACTGAATACAGCGATAACTGTGTCGCGATCCGGAGGTCGCAGATGTGGAAGTTCCGAGAGAAGCAGACAAGATCTTAAAAGTAGGTAGATACTTTCATTTTTATATCTAACACTATGAATGGAATGCTACTTTATGCCTATCCTCGAAAACAATTTTAAACCCTAATGCTTAATCTAACTTATAAGACTATTCAAAATGAATTATCTGAAGTCGGAGCTTCTTACACCAGTCCTTCTCAAAAAACGATAGCTCTCGGTACACCTCCAAAGTTGTTTCTTTCCACAACTCCAGGTGGATTCTTCTAAAATGAATGGGGCTGAGGTAGCCCAGTGGTCAAGAGTCCAGCCCAGTACCACTAAAATCCCACCGTGTAGGGGAGCGATGCACGTTGAATCTATCGAGGACTGAAAACGTCCTCCCGTTGGTGGGGTGTGGTAGTTAGGAGAGGGGGTGCCAGCTGAGGTGTCATCCTCGTCCATTGACCATAGCTCAAAATGACGAGGTCCGTCACCAAAAGCCCTCGTGTAGCTGAACAGTGCGACGTTAATATTCACTCACTCACTCATTCACTCTAAGATGAATATTAATTTCAGGCCATGCGATTTTCGAGTCGCAATTCGCTTTCTATCATTCCTAAATTTCCTGATTAACCTCACAGACCCCAACGGCAGGGTTCTTAACCCTTTATCTGCCACATTATGATTTACTGCATATTTTTTTCATGCAATATTTTTTTTATTTTTTATTTTTTGAATCACTACATTGAAAATTAAAGGATATACATAAACAAAATACTCAACTTTGGGAAATTAAATCCATCAGAGGAAATTAATTAATTAAAGATATTCACAACCGTAAAATTAATTATATATACTGTTCACTTAAAATAAAATTCAAATCGTTTTCTAAGGTCTTCATTAACATACAATAAATGAATAAATAAATAAGACACTTACCTTTGACATTAACTATTTTTTCGTTACAAAAATGACAATCTTCGCAATCCGATCAAAATGTCAGCTGAAGACGCAATTTCTGCTGTAAAACTATTCGCCCTCCCTCTCTCTCTCTGCTTAAATACTCCGCATAGAACCCATGCTGCCATAAATTTTGAAAAGTGAATTTAAAAGAATATTCTTGCTAAGTATCGCGAGAGTATTCGTAAAAATGGTTATTCAATGTAATTTTGAAGTGAGTGCTACTTATAAGTAACGTTTATAGATAAAGGATTAAAATATTTGCATTTGCATAAAATCAAGTCATCTCTACGGAAAGCTGTTTTTTAAACTAAAATCACAGCTAAAGAATAGTTTTCCCAAGAGGATAAGTTAAAGAACTACGAATAGAACCCGTTAAAACTGCACTTTAATTGCGTAAAACAAAAAATTATCTGCTTGATATGTAACAATGCTATCAGCGTATAAATTATGTAACAAAACTCCATTATGAGCAATATTAGTATAATGATAGAAATCTTCAGGCTTATTCACGTTGAAGATACGTGACGGCTACAGGCGACGAATCTCATAACTTTGAGCCTGGGTCAAGTGACGAGGATAACACCTGAGCTATCCCCCAATCCTCCAAACTTCTACAACATGTCAACGCTAGGATTATGAGCCTCGTCAGATTTAACGGGAATGAATCCTTCTTTTCTGTGGGTCTTTAATGGCACAAGGACCAGATCGCACGATTAATACCAAAATTGAAAATTTTACTAAATTAATAATTTAAATGAAGGGCATTATTGTTAATAGCCTTTGTGTAAGTTTTGTGGGTGTGACGTTAATAGAAAATCAATGAATTAAAAAATAGTGGTCATTACGTATTGAATGTTTTAAATTGGAAGGACAATGAAATTCCACAGATTTAACGTTCATCGACATTTCTACCACACGTTGGATCTTCAGTAGATCCTGGACTCGAGCCTGTGACTCGCGGGCCATGAGTTCGAGACCAAGGTCACTCGTTAACCGTGGCCACAGGAACATAGGTAAATTAAGATTTTGAAATCGAGAGGCTTGAATTCTTGTCTTTTATTTTTTCACCAAATTTACTCATCTTTTAATTCATTAATTTACTTGCTTAAGTACTTTTCTTCGTGCGAGTTAATTTTTTAAAAAAAAAAAAATATTATTCTTGATATAACAGTTGAATTGCAAGGATATTGAAATCCGATAGAAGATAATGTCCTGGAATTATTGGAAAATTAAAAAAATTTTTAATGATGATTTTTATTTATCTATAACGACTCTTAAGCCCTGGTAACTCATCTTGGTTCTTCATTTGCATTAACTCTTTTGTAGCGTATCTCTACTCTATAAAAGGAATGTGTCTGCTACATTTTCCAAGTCTGTGGGTCTAATAATTCAAAAAAAGGAATATTTATCTAAAACGTCCTTTGGGGTTCGAAACAGGTAAAAAAAGAACCTTCTTCATGAATAAGGGAGGGCTCCCAAAACCCATGAAATAAATTTTCGCCGGACTCGTTTCCGAGTTTGCCGGTAAATTAAAATTTTCTTTTTTAATATATAGATTATTTTTATTATGAATTTAATTAAAACAATTACGTTAATTTCTTTTAATTATACTTTATAAATTTAATAACTTACCTTCATTATTAATTTATTTTTTACTTGTAAATTAGATCATTTAACAGTGCCACAACAGCCCATGAAGGCCAAGGCCTACTATTCCCAACTCATGACCGATCTTGGGCCCTGAGGTGCATGAGCAAATGTTCGGGTCGGGTGATATGGCGAAACCTTCAGGAACCCCCCCAAAAAGTTTTCCCATTAAATGACCCAATGAAGGATAAAACCCATCATTGCTCACCCCTGGGTTTGAACCCTCGACCTGTGGTTGGAAAGTTTTTCCACTCACCATGGTTTCATTAAATAAGTATTAATAAGTATTTTATTGCATTTTCATTTTACAAAATATGTTCGGAAATTCAGGCTACATGCTTTATGCTACATTACTGTCTTCAATGTATTAAGTATATCAAAACTGATGCCATCGTAATCCTTAGCAATGCGGCCCGCATATGATCTTTGTTTAAGGAAATTTTATTTATGATCGGAAAGAAATTCAAGATCTAAATTTAAACTTTACTATAGTTTTTCCTCATTATCAGAAACAAACAAAATATATCGTTTCACATAATAAAACAGATTTAAAAGGTAAGAAAAGATAATTTTAACAAAAAATTTTAAAAACCAAATTCAGGGGAGGGAAGAGGAATTTTTAACGTCGCATTATCTATAAGGGGTTTTCGACGGATCGTCATTTTGAACCAGGTCGGACGGGGACGAAACCTGAACTGGCCCCCCCTTCTTCTAACTTCCACCCCAACGGGGAAATTTGGACCCCGACTATTTCATGCATCGGCCTTTTCAAACATTTTTCGAATACCCCGGAGTCGCTGCCCTTTACCACCACAATTTTACCCCCCAGGCGAATTAAAAAAAAAGATTGATAATTTGTTGCAAACTTTGCATACAATTATGCGAAAATCTTCATAAAAAATTTCACGGTAGTTCAATCGCAAAATCGGTCAAAAAATCAAATCTAATTTTTTTTTGCCTAAATTTTCTTCATATATTTTCTTTAACCGCAAAATCTGAAACCCTAAACTTAAAAAAGCAGAATTTGAGCTTTTTTATTTTTTCCCCCATTCCAGGAAAATCAAAACTTTAAACGGGCTTATCTCGAAAGAAAATAACCATTTGTTTTATTTAAAATTAAGGCTTTTTTTCTATTGTGCTAATTTTGAAAATTTTTCCTATTGCTATAATATATAGTAAAAAAAAGTTGATATAATTTTTTTAATCCCAACAATACTTATTTTCTTAAAAAAATTTTAACTCAAAATTTTTACTTTTTTTAAATTTTAAAAAGCACTCATAAAAAAAATATTATAGAATAAAAACAGCTATCCAAAACCTTTCCCAAATTTTGTTATACGTGGTTTGATGTACTTGTAAATGAAATTTCTCATGTAAAATTTTTGTAAGAGGAGAGATTTTAAAAAACACCTAAAAAAATTTTTAAATTTTTCCTTAAAAAAAAAATGGTTAGCTTTTTTAAATTTTGAGCATTAAATCTTTTTAAAAGTATACGACATAGGAGGAACCAAAAAAGGTTTTTAAAATCCAAATTAAAAAAATTTTAGTGTAAAATCCACCATATCCCTTAAACCAGATGCTTAAGAAAAAACAGTATGTTTTAAACAAACGTAATTAATTTTTTAAATTCATTCGAAGTTCAAATTGGGTATTGGCCAACCTTGAAGAATCTTTAAGAGGGCAATCGGGCGAGGTTCCCTCTCCAAACTTCCACACTACATCATTAGAAGGATTTTCAACGAAAAGCGGTACACCAACCCCTTACGTATGAGAGCAAGGGCACCAGGACCTTGGGCTTATGTTTTTAAAAAAAAATTAGTCTGACAAAACCCAAAACGACCGGGGTCGATTTTTGACTAAAACAAAATACCGCCCTGCCCCTTTCCCATAATAATTTAAAATTTTTTCTTGTACATAAATTCTGATGGTTCTTTAAATACATTTTTTGGGGCATTTTTTGAAAAGCCACCCAGGGGTTCGGGCACCCCCCTTTTTTAAACGGGGCTCGGGCAATCCCGAAAAAGACCCATGTATCTTAGTATTTTTTACTGTTGGGGTTTTTATTCTTTGGGGGAAAATTTCTTTGAATATTCTTTTTTTTAGGTTTTGACACCATAGTTTCGAGTGGTTTTAAGGGTAAAGGGCCTTTTAGTTTTTTCGCAACATTGTTGCTGAATCCTGTACTTCTCAAGGATTGGATTTTCGACAATAAATTATCATCGCTATTAAAGAATTGCCTTGTTCTTTGCGACTGATCTGCATAAAATCCTCGAACCCCGACCAGCGTAACAGTATGTATCTCAAGATGAATCGCATGACAACAGCATTGGAACATATGATTTACAAATTTAGTCTTTTTTTTTTCTTTTTTATATTTTTTAAAAGACATTTTTTGGTCATTTTGCTTTTTTAAAAACACATCCAAGTTATGTATTTAAAAACATGCTTTTGACAGGCATTCCGAGGGAGTGTAATATAATTATTTGCTTATCTCTAATTAATCATTTCTGCAGACATATTTGCTAACAATTTCGAAAAAAATCTTAATTTAAAATATAACTGCTATTACCATTTAAGTTTGTAGCTTATATATCTTGCACTTCAGAAGATTTGACAGAATTTTAAATAGAGTTCTTGGGGATTTTTTTAAATACAAATTATAGATAATTTTTAATATTTTTTTATAAATTGTTGCCCTTTATAGCTACTTTTTGTATAACTTTCAATACGCTATAATTATTCTACGGAAAAAAATGCCTCTGATAACTATACTTGGCATAACTCTTATAGATAATTTTTTGAAACTGCAATTCACAATACTTCAATAAAATTAAATGCGAATGCATATTTTTTCTTAAAATTGTATATAAGAAATTTGCTAATGGAACTCTGATTTATTCTGCATTAATATCACATTCAAAAGATATTTTAAAGTCATTGATGACCCCGCAGTTTTGAAGCACTGTCAAGGGATGAAAATGACACCAGCGTTCATTTTTTCTGGTATCCCACTCTTCAAATTGCCACATTAAGTTATAAAAAGGATCTTAGAGCCTTGAAATATTTATCATGCATCAATATCTCCACAAGTTTTAAATTTTGATTCTTTAACTGTAACCATTTCCTTGTTTTGATATATGGTGTATATAATAAGAAAAAAAGACCAGTTCTCTCTCATAGATTCATAAAATAAGTTAACTGTACGATGTTCTCCAAATATTCTTCCGCTAAGCCTAAGGACAGCTTTGAATCTCATGTCCATTTATAGTTCGACAGCCCCCACTGTTCCTCACACAATGAACCTTTAGTGCAACCAAAATATTAGCGTACATTTATCTATATCTTAGCCATTTTTGGTGAATGAAAAAATACCAAAGGGTTTTAAAATGACTTGGAAATAGCTTCAAATGTTTTTTTATTTCTAATGGGCTTCGAATTGGTGTTTTACCATTGCAGACCTAGTACATTCCCTGAAAGCTGGTATCTCTTTATTGCGGCACCCTATAGGCGGATACCAATCGCCGCAAGTAATTTTGACGCCCAGTTTCCTCTCTAGAGAGAGGCACCTGAGCTCTGACGATGGGAACCTGTTCTAGGATTTAATTTTGCAGAGAGCACCCAAGCCAAGGGATCTTTTACATGCCGTATAATCATACGACATAAGCCGCTGTCGATTTTCTGCATCATGAAAATCCCCCGACTTGAGCCGAGTTCAAACCAACAACCTTGGGTGCAGAAGGCCAGCGACAAAACACCCCCCCCCCCCCCCCAGCCGGCTTATAGCTTCAAATGTAAACTTCATGAAAACATTAACAGTAAACATACAATATTTTCTCAGCTTTACGATTAATCCAATTGTCTACTTAAGTAAAATGGATAACAAACTAGAGAAACAGTAAAATTTTCTTTTAAATAACCATCAATTTAAAAGACTAATTTATTAATTGTAATTAAATACAACAGGGGAAAAACTCTTCAAATATTTTTAACATTTATATTTTTATTTTTAACACATGCGAATTTCTGTAATCGAAGTCACAGTTAGAATTATTACCTGTGATTCACAAATTAAAAGCTTAAGTATCAAGGTCTTATCATTGCTTACATGTTACGTACTTCTATGGTGAATGTGAAAGGGATAAGAGTGTTACGTATCTAAAATCTGCGAAACATTTGTTCGTGAATTAGATAAATGAAAAGAATTACGACTTGGCTTAAATCAGTTGCATTTTATGAAAACCTTCAACGATAGAAATATGGGTTTTTGAATTTTTCAAAAATACCCTATTTATTCGAATCTAAGCTGCCACCGATTCTAAGCCGCACCCCAAATTTTCAACGCGTTTTTATGAAAAGATAAAAAATTAAGCAAAAAGTTTTTTGACAAACGAAATTTTTAAAAATATAAATGAGAACTTATAAGGAGTGTGAATAATTTACTTATTTTACTCTAGTATATTAAAGACTTTTAAATACATACACGAACTTGTAAATGCTCTAACCGTCAGTTTCATGTTCACTTTGCTCCATTCAACAAATTGTTTCGCCATCGACTCTAAACCGCACCAGAATTTTAGTAACATTAACAATGGAAACAAACTGCGGCTTAGATTCGAGTAAATAATGTGATTCTTTGAGCCTGAGACCTTTATAAATTGAAAAAAATTATTTTCCGTTGAAAATTTTAAGACAATTTCAGTTTCATTTATCATATCTTAAATGATGCATAGTTACATATTTCAAAGCTTTATTGATGCATCATTATTTACCAGGCTTTCTAAATTTTTATATGAAGAAATGTTTTTCCTCATTAAAATAACTTCCCATTTATTAAGGTTCCCTTCTACCAGCCATTTTGAATTCCCTATAGCAGCGTTTCTCAAACTGCGAGGTGTGCCCCCCTAGGGAGGCGTAATAATCCTACAAGGGAGGCGCGAGTATATTGAAAAGTGGTAAACAAACATTATTTAAAATTATTAATTTACTGAAAGGAAGCATACAAAATAATACATTCTGACATAAAAAAAAATAAAATACACATTTACACTGATATAATACACTTATAAATAAATCAGTACTGCACCATGTATTTCATAATTAATTTAACAGTACTAAGTCAAGAACAAGTTTAATAATTACCAGTAACTCTATGGGCACGTCATGAAATTATATACAAATTTAATACTTATCTTGACAATTTGTACGGTTTATAATTAAAGTTGTAACGTAGATTTACATCAAAGTATATTATTATTGAATTCAGTACATTATGATTGTATGTAAGGGAGGCGCGATGAAAATAATGATTGAAAATGGGGCCGCGAGTATAGAAAGTTTGAGAAGTACTGAGCTATAGTAATGTTAATCCTATGAAATTCTTATTGCACTAATCCAGGCTTGAGAAGGACAATGATTTGAATTTAGTAAAGCACGTTCAAAAGAGCATAAACAATAAGGTTTCTTTGGAGTTGCATTTCCCTTTCGACAATTGAAAATATTTCTAAGTACTTTTCATTTCTAGTACTAAATATGGTTCAGTCCTAGGAAAGCCCACACCCTTGGCGCGAACTATTTTGGTTGGCGATAATTGCGCCATCTTGGTAAACCTACTTTGATACACTAGATAAGATAAACCTAACTATTTCTGGAATTTTTGTATTTTGTCGGCGGGCATTTCGAATTTCATTTTTTTATTGGACACCGGGCTGGAAGTATGGCTGCGTGTGTGAGTGAATATACCTTATAATTTTTTACTTTGTTGAATGTGAAAGGTAATAAAGAATTGATTGAATAGTGTATGAAGGAAGGATTGATTGCTTCGAGTTCTGAATGTCCTAAATGTAATGAGATTATACAAACGAAAGAGTGCAGTTTTGGATGGATTTGAATGAAGAATATATATGGCGGCGCTCACACGATCATTCGCTTAGCAATGAGATCTTAAGGACTTTTTCTTAAAATCTGTTATTACGCTGTACCCTCCACTTGAAAAAGAACACTAGTAAGAAAGTAAGTGCTGTTTTTATATTACTTATCTCAAATGTTTAATTTCTGTATTATTTACATATATTTTCATTACGCATCTACCTTATCCCACTATATTTACTTACCACCATTGTCGTTTTTGTTTGGCGCCATCTTGTTCTGGCTTGGCGTTTATTTCGGTTTGTCGCCAATGGTGTGGGCTCTCCTAGGATTTTATTCTAAATATTTCCCAGGGAATCTTTGCTGCATACAATGAAATACAATTGAATGTATTTGAATGGACCTTTTGTATTCAAATTGATAGGCAAGTCTGTTGAAGGGGAAAAGTTGACGTTTTATACCTAATTTTCATGAAAAATCTAAATAGCTTATTTTATCTGTTTCGATAACAGTTGACAGTTAATATCTTTATTAAGGATTTAGAGCAACAAAGGCTATTATCCCAATCTGTTTCGATTTTAGTCACACTATGAAACAACACGGGTCTATGAACTAACACGGTTCTCTTAATTCTGGGTCTCGGTCAAGTGACAAGGACAGCACCTGAGCTAACCCCCCATTTTTCAAACTTCCATCCCAGATGAATGGGAGTCCTAAGTGTAAATACCTTGTAGGCGAGAGCCTTAAGATTCGTAACTTGGCTAATGTAAACTATACATCTAAGTCAGCACTTCTCAAACTTTGAAGCGTGCCCCCCCCCCCCCAGGGAGGCATGATAACTTGACCAGAGGGTGCGAGAACAGCAAAAAGTCGAAAATAAAAGATTTAAAAAATTACAAACTTACTGAAAAGAAGCAAAAGGAAAAAAAGAAAATAAACATTCTGACAATAAAAGTAAAATACACCTTTGCATTGATATGTAATACACTTATAAATGCATCAGTACTGCACAATGCACTTGTATAATTAAGTTATCAAAAATAAGTTAAGAACAAGATTAAGAGTTACTAGCGACTCCCATGAGTTTGTCATATATAAAATTATATTCAAAATTTAATTCTTATCTTGATAATTCGAACGGTTTATAATTAAAATCGTATTGTAAGCTTTACATCTAATTTTTTATTATTGAATTCAATGCATTGCTATTGTATGGAGGGGGGGGGGGCGTGATGAAAATTATGATTGAAAATTGGGGCGTAAATATTGAAAGTTTGAGAAGCACTGATCTAAGTAATTCATATTGTGTTTTATTCGCTTCTTATTTGAAACTTACGACTCACGCATATTGTGTTTGCATAATTTGTATCGTTAAGTTATCGTTTCTGCGTACATATTTCACTACTAAATCGAAGTTTCCAATTCAGACATGAGAGAAAGAACCAAAATTTAATAAAACTACTGGATCAATGATGTCCCCACACACACAATGTGGATCACATTCCGGACCATAAATAACTGAGAATAAATATCGATTATTGAAAAAGGCGCCATTGCATTTAATTTGGAAAGCTGCTACCTGAAAGCTATGATCAACACCCCTTTACTCTGCATCCATACAATAATATAATTTCATTGAAATATAGACAATACAGTAAAAAAAAATAAAGGAAAGCATTCCACACACACAACACATATACATTAATAAACTATCTGAATGACTTTTCAATGAAACACTTCCTTTATATATTCTCTATTATGATTTTCAGCTTAAAAAATAGTTACAAAATGTTGAATAGGGATAACAAAGAGGAGAAAATTTTCTTCTTCGTCTTAGGAAGAAAAATTACTAATCCAGTCCACACACAATTTCTTTTATAAAATACACAGTCAAAAGTATCCATACACTGGTATATTTTGCTTTTCTATCAAATAAGTCAAAAATTAGTATGCTGTTGAGTCACCTTTTGTTTTACAAGAACAGTTATTACCAGTGATCTTTAAAATATTGTAGCAGGAAATGCACACCATTCTTACAAAAGTACATTGGTCAGCTATTTGGGTCGTTGTGGTCAAGCTGTCAGTCAACGTCTAATCCATCTCATTAATGTTCTATGGGATTTAAATCTAGAAGTTAGAGAAGGCCTGTCCAATTTCTGAACATTCATGCCAGCAAACAACGTATACACAGGCCGTACTGTATGAACACAGGAACACTTATCTTCTGAAACAAGAATAGATTTCTCTGAAATATTTCCACAATGTAAGCAGTGGAATGATGCAAAATGTCGAGATAGATTTCCGTCTTGAGTTCTTCCACACAAGTTTGTCTAAAGAATTAAAACACCGTTAAACTATAATGCTTATACCTCCAAATTTTTGCAACACATTGCAGTTAATTTTAAAGCGTTTACCAGGTAATATCCACATCCAAACTCTACCATCGGTTAGACCTTGATTAATCGTTCCGAAACACATATCGACACCGCTCAAGATTTCAATGTTATCTAAGTATGCACACTGCAAGCGACGCTTTTTATTGGTTGCTATAATGTTTGGTTCATAAACAGCAACTCTTCCATGAAAAACGAATTTTCGAAACTCTTCACAAGCCGTCTTTTCGTCGATGTTAAATCAATAGGCTTCTTGGAGTTTCTCACATTTTTTTTCCCATACAAAACTATGCGATTGATGTCAAAACTATCATCAGTGCTCTGCGATCTGTCTTCTAGACGGCATGATCTACCAGTTCAAGGTTGCAAAGTTACAATCCTTTCACTTTTCCATTTCGCTGTTATATCATGTACAGAAGAACAAGACAATCCTAACACTGCAGAAATGTCCCAAAAACACTTTTTACAAAGGTACAACCGATCATTTATCGTGTTCAAAATCATTCAGATCGCTATTCTTACCAATTTTTACTTGATAGACATTAGGACTTATGGGAGATGACATTTTATAATGCAAGTGATGTTTAAAATTGCTTTATTAGGCGAGTTCTGGACATTGTTATGTATGTTCACACAATTAAATGCAATTCACATGCTGCCTGCTGTTGTAGTGTATAAACAAAGAAATATCCCATGAATGCATATAAATTATTAGCAATTTCCGCACGAATTAATTCTCATATTTAAATAATTTTTGTAATATCATGAAATTACAAAAATTAGTAGTTGGTAGAAAATAATATAACTGGCATATAATTATCAAATTAGTTTCGAATGTATATCAGAGTAAAGTATTTTTTTTTAGAAAGTAGCATAAAGATAACTGGAAAAGTAACACAGAAAGAGAACCTCTTAAAAAACATAGTCACGTGACTATCCTTCATTAGTTTTTATGATATATATTAAAGTCATGAAATGAATCATATAATAAAATACAGAAGCAGAATCAAGGTTTCCATGTGATTGTATTGTTTTGAATTTTGAAAAACGACGGTTTCCTATAATAAATAACTATTTCACCAATAAACACCAACATTGATGTCAGCAAACCTACCGACAATATTATAAATGAATCAGAAAAATCTTGAACAGAAAGTGTGCGCAATCTTTCTTCTGTAGCTAAATCTTTCGTTACAGAAAGCCAATATTTAAAGGATTCCTGTCTCAGAAATCTTTCGTAAATTCCTGAACTTACCACCCGTGACATCACTTGCCACAGTTCGGAAGCACAACAGAAACCTTTCTTGAGAGCGAATCCAAGAGCTGAAGCAAAAATCTTCTCATCTGGGATGAAAACCTTGGAGTGAAAGTCATGAATATCGTACAGTAACTTATAAAAAATTACCGAACCAATAGTGGCCGAGTTTTCTCCTTTCAAAGGGTTTGCAGATATTTCATTTGCAGAAATGTACCAATCATTCTCGTGTATCTTATCTCCAATCAACCGAAGATGCTTTTCTTCAGAACTCCTTAGAAAAGGAACAAGAAAGGTACCTTTCATTCCATAGACACGATGCGTGCCCTTATCTATAGCTTCTGAAAGTTCTCGAAAGTTTGCAACGGTTTTGACATGTGAAGGTACTGTCAAAAATGACAGTAAAACACCAGCATAGACAGAAGTCATTACACCAGTAAGCAGAAGCCATGCGCCCACCATAAATTTCCACTCGTATGCTCGCTGATGAAGGGTCAAAGGTTGTCTAAGTAGGCTCCCAAGAAAGATGAAAACTAAACTGGAATATGATTCCATGTCTTTAAGAATCACAAAAAATACTGCAGAAGACAGCAAAATACTAACAAGCATTAGCATCCAGGTAAGTAAATCAAATAAATACATAAAGCCAAATGCCTTACGCCACTCTGTTTGCTTTGCAATTGCAAAAGTCATTCCATCAAAATCGTATGGAAAACTAAAGTTGAGTGCTTGAAATCTATCCTCGTACACGAGAAGAGTACTGGCTGCCATATCAGCTTCTCCTCTTTGTATTATTCCCATTAGACCTGTCCAGTTACCAGATTCCAGTTTTCGTCCAAATTCATGGTCTTTTGGAGTTACGATGTCATATTCAATTTTCATTTTTTCCATGATGACCTGTAGAAATTTCCCAATCACTCCAGAAATATTTGTTCCGTTCTCAGTTCGGTAAACCTCGAAATATTTTGACATGTTCAAAGCAGCCACAGTCCATTTGTAGTTATCTTTCATTTTGTCATATGGAACGGTAGAATTTGTACTTTATCCCAAACAAAATGGAAGAAATAAAACAGTATAAGTACAGTGACTTTTCGCTAAAATCTTTTTCTTTTAGCTATGAAGTAGCGAAGTAAATTTGAAAAAGTGAGCTCTGCTATACCCAAACATTATTTAATAAAAATGCTTAATTCAAAATCTAGTAAACTGAGTCTTGAAATACTTTGGAATAATTTTAAAGCTATTTTCAATTTGTAGTATTTTCAAAGTAAAATATTAGTTTTTTTTTTTTTATCGAAATGGCATTAAAAATTTGTATAATGGATCCAAATCGTTACTATGTTTCACGGAATTTTTCCTTGTTTGCATGTTATCAAGGCATAGCTAATTGAGACTGAGCGAATTTATAGAAGTACTACCAGAACACCTATAAAACATTGCAGTTTAGCCACTTTAGCTATATGGACATAAATGAGAAATGTTGATTATGGAACGCATCACGCAACAGAACCTTTGTTTTTGTCCAACATAACACATACAAAAAGTAAATTGTTCTTATTTTGATCATTCGTATGCTTTGACATGTTATGGTAAAAAAAAAACTCTTGTTTAGGAATACCCATTTGAAAATTAGTTGCATCACCATTTCAAACACATGATCCTACAACAAACAAACAAGTATCCCAGGTTAAACTAATAGGTTTCCAAAAGTAAAGGTAATTCATGAAAAAACGCATTGAGTACTTATTTCAAGATATTTAAAAAATTATTAACAAAAGCAAAATGAAAGAAAAACAAAAATGCAACCTTTAAAATTAATAGGGTCGACAAATTACATTAATGTTTTCGAAATTTAATACTTCATGATATTGATCTCTCTAAAAAAAATCAATGATTTTTCCGATCTGATGATCAACACATCTTTAAAAGATAAACAAATTTAAGCTCTTTAGTTTGAGTTTAACTGTTTATCCTGGTTGAACTCTGAATGAGAGAAATTGCGGCAAACTATAAGAGCACAACAACTTTTTAAAGGTTTAAATTTCTTTAAAATGTTAATAAAAATGATAAAATAGCATTCTTAGTAAGAGATGCTAAGTAGAAAACAAAATAAATGACTCAATGAAGTGTTTTCTGTTTTTATCAAACAA
>BMAV01013807.1:454997-522466 GCA_019973955.1 Trichonephila inaurata madagascariensis | reverse complement strand
TTTTTTTTAATCCTAGTAGAAGCATGAAAATGAAACATGTAATATTTTATAAAATAAGCTTAGAGAGATAGAGAAATCCTACACTAAAATAAAACTTAAAACGTAGAAAAAGGACAAATTTTTATGGAACTAAGTAAATAGTCCAATTATCATTAGCAATATTGCAGTGAATTTAAGAATAAAAATCTATTTTTGTAAACGAATCAGAATAGCAATGAACAAATAGTTCTATTAATCACATAATTATTTAAATATACTTCGAGTCTAAAAAGTAAAAATTAAAACAATTAAAAATTTAAAATAAAGGTATTAAGAAAAAGCTACATTAAATAATTTAAATACAATAAGACAAAATATAATTAAGAAGACTTACCTTGCAGATATACTTGTACAAAACTTCCATACAATGACAAAAGAGCTAATATAAGCTAGAGATTATGTGATATAAATCTTCTGATTAAATCCCTTTTTAAAGGTTTTGACTCAGATTCCTCTCTTCCCAACTAACTACCATGTATTACTACCTCTTTGCTTACATTAATTCATGGATAGAATTGAATATTGTTGAATTGCAAACAAAATTCTCAAAGCCGGATCGGCTCTTCTGAATAAATTATCTACAATTTTAAGTGGGGATTTTTTAATGTAGATTTTCTTTCAAAAGACAAATCAAAACCTTTTGTTGATTTTCTAAAATCAAAATTCACTTTAATTATGTCAAATGATCCAAATGAAAGCACGACAAAATACAGAACAAAGATTGACGGATATTTTTTTTTTTTAGATATTTAAATAATTTTGAAAAATCTAAAGTATTTATAACCTATTTCAGCTGCCGTAAACCAATAATTTCCTTCTTAGAATATAATTTATTCACAAATACGATTATATATTTCGCAAAAAATATTACTTTACGACGGAATATTATTTTATAGACATATGAATAAATAATTTTATAGGACAATACTAATATCCCCTTGTTTTTTTATATTCTCCATCTAACTAAACCCAGAAATAACATTACAAAATTAGAAGTTATCACTTCTATCGTGTGGTCATAAGCACACACTTTTTTAATATGTTAGAAATTTGATCATGAACAACTCTAATTCTTTAGTAACTTCACACTCAACAACACAAAAGCTATTGCAGACTTCATAATTTTTTTAGAGTGAGAGTGAAATTTACGTCGTGTATAAAGCTACAAGAGAGCTGTTGGCGACGGACCTCATAAATTTGAAACATGGTCTAGGGACGAGGACGACAACTGGGCTGGTACACCCCTCTTAACATCCAAACCACCCCAACGGGAGGACGTTTAAGCCTCAACATATTTAACGTGCATCGATCGCTTCCACACAGTGAGTCTTCAGCTTCACCACGCTGGAACTCTTGACACGCCAGTCACGTTTATACTTTTGAGCAACGATACAAGTGACGAGGACATAATTTTAGCTGGTTCTTCACTCGCGAAATTTCCACACCATGCCAATGTTAAGAATTGCAGCCTCAACAAACTAAATATGCAACATCCTATCCACACGGTGGTTTTAATGAAACCAGGACTTTTTTAAATGAAACATTCACCAAGCGTTGGATACCATGAGCTCTAGGTTATGGCGGTCACACTAGACATCGAATAGTTGCTTGTTTATTGTTTTCAAATAACAAAACATGAGTCAAAATAATCAAGTTGCACAGTGAATTTTTTTGTCCCAAATATATTAAACAACCAGTTTAAGAGAGAAAAGAACTATATCCTTAAATTGTTTCTTTAACAGAATTTTAAAATACTGATACATTACTTTAATAAGCAAAATCTACCATTTAGTTTTAACTTCCATATAGAATCCATATAGTTTTAACTTCGGAAAAATATAAGACAAAACAAATTATCAAATTAAATATGCTCAATAATACTAAAGTCAGGTTTAAAAGGTTTATCATTATCAGAAAAAAGAAATATAATAAATCGTTTTAAAGATTAAAGTGTATCAAATAACAACTGAATTCAAACAATTTTTTAAAAAATATATTACTGAATAGAATAATAAATTAACTCTAAGAAATTATTAATTACCAAAATATTATCCTTTTTTAAATAAATGATTGTACTTACTAAAATTAGCACAGCAGGAATCTTCATCAAATTTGAATTTATCTTCTGTTTTCAAATAATTCATTCCAATTATTCAGAATCCAAACCATATTTATTTTTGAACAATCTTCATAATTTTAGACCACAATATGACGACACTTGAACTTGAACACAAGAACAAGTGTCGACGAAGACGACACTTGAATAGTTATCTGACATTAAACTTCAACGTCATGTCCAAGGATTTCAGAACTAAATGACTTTAACGTGTTGCAACTTCAACACACATTCTAGACAAACGTCTCAAATGATAGTTAGAACTCGAAAGGGCTATCCATTTGTGTATAGTCCCTTACAAAGTTAGTATCTAGGTTGTTGCAATTGTGTCACAATCACTTAAGTCAAGATGATTAATAGTATTTTTCAGTCACTATGAAAATTCAATTCAATAGAGTTTTGTTTAACTAATTTTAATTATTATTAATCTTTATGAAGGGTTTTATTATCTTGAATAAGTTGGAGAAAGCATGCATATCCCAATCATTTTCAAACATAAGAGGCTTCAACTGCAAGATTGGATATCGATGCTTCAAAATAAGATTTTGAAAACATATGCATTGTTTCTATAAGAAAAGACGTTGCGTAGATCAGGCATGGTTCCTACAAAAGTCACTAACAGGCTTTAGATTGTCGCTTATAACCTTTTGCTTTAGCTTGGAAATATTACAACTAATAATAAATTTTTACAAAAGAAAAAAATAACAAGAATTTATATATATATATATATTTTTTAACAAAATGAAGCAGAGTCGGAAGAAAGAAAAGGGAAATTTTTTTTGTGTGTGTGTGTATGTTTTAGAATTTCTATATTTCTTTATCCTTGATTACTATATTTTCATCTCCAAAGTATTGAAGCTAGGAATTGTTATTTTATCAGACAGTGAGAGTTCGAAGAGAATTATTGAAACAAAGTAATTACTTTAGACAGTTTTTATGCGTTTCACTTCCAAAAAATATTGGGTTGTCCAATAAATAAGGTCGATAAAATCTCTACAAAATAAACTAATATTACGAATTAATTGCAGTTCTACATTGTGAAGTTTCTTAACATTAAGTGTTTCTTACATTTGTGAAGTTGTAATGTAGCGTAGGATGTGCACGACAAAAAAAGACATTTTACTGCTCCTGGATATGCAAGTTGACGCTGGCTTACAGTGAAAAATGGTTGCCAGTTCCAATATTTTTTTAAGCAAAATTAGAATGAGATTAAAGTGAAAGAGAAAAATAATATATGTAGTAGTGCTTCAATTTCTTTTTGTCCGTTTCTGCTTTAGATGGTAAACGAGTATCTCTGCCAAAAATACCAAGAGAGCAAGGAATAGACCCACGGAGAACATCAAAAACACATCAGAGAAATCTTCGATAGCAAGCATATTGTCTTCTTCAATATCCTCGAAAGGTTTCGAAGTAGCCAACCAATTTTTAAAGGAAGAAGTTTTGAAACATTTCGTAAAAATTCCGGCACTGATCAACCGCGATATTACTTTTCTCAGCTCTGCCGTACAACAAAAATCTTTTCGAAGTGCCATTCCAGTGGAAGCAAAGTAAGTTTCATGCTTCGAAATCAGGATTCTGGATTTAAATTCACCCACTTGGAACATGAACTTGAGAAGATTTCTTGAGGCAATTGTGGCTGCGTCTTTACTTTGCAATGGATGTGTCATCAGTTCTCTAGTGGTGAGATACCAATTGTTTTCAGCAATCTTTCTACCAATAAGTCTGATGGACTCCTCAGGAGAGTTCATTACGAAAGGTAAAGCAAAAGTGCTTTTAGGAACAAAGGCTCGTAGAGCGCCTTTGTCTACAGCTTCAGAAAGCTCGTGAAATGTTTCAACAGTTTTGACACCTGCTGGCTTAGTTAAAAAGGCTTGTAGGCCAGTCCAATAAAAATATGCTAACATACTTGTGAGTATCAGCCAACTGCAAGTAATAAACTTCGTCTTTAGATGATTTTTTTGCAAATTCAAAGGTTGTTTCAATATGGCTCGAAATAAATCCAATAATATGTTGTCGAACCATTCTGCATGTCTTGTAATCATAAACAGAGCTGTAGTCATAAATAGGAGACTACCAAGTATTGAGAACCAGGTCCATAAATCGAAAAAACGAATGAATTCAAGGGCTTCCCATTTGCTTGTTTGTTTTATCATGACAAATGTTATTCCATCCGTGGTATAGGGAAAACTAAAATCAACTGCACGAAATCTGTCTTCAAATATGCCCAAACCACTAATACCGATATCAGCTTCCCCTCTATTTACCATTCCTATTATGCCGGTCCAGTTCCCAGGGGTTAATTCGCGTCCGAATTCCATGTCTTTCGGAAAAGCAATTTCGAAATCTATTCCCAGTTTCGTTAAGATATCTTGTAGAAATTCCCCTTCACCTCCGGAAAGGTAATGTCCTCCATTCGGCTTTTTGTGAACTTCGAAAATGTTTGACATGTTTAATGCAGCAATGATCCACTTTCTGGGAAATTCCATTGTTTAATACTTGATTATCATCAGTTTTACTTTCAGTTAGAAGTATGATTACAGTCATGAAGTGATTATATCTAATGTGGTGAAATCATTGTAAATTGAATCGCCTTGAAGAGTACTGCTTTTGCTGATTTTGTCTGGAATGTTTCTCTAATTGATTGTGTGAAGACGTTTCAAGTATTTAGATGAAAATTTCTCCTTCAATGAAATTGTTTTATAAATTATAGAGCAATGCAGTTTTGTGTTGGCCCTATGTTAAAATTCTGCCGAGTAAATGTTAAAATACGAGCCGTATGCCCTCAATTTGTTTTTGGTTGTAAAAGTTGTCCTTTTTCATATGCACCTTTATTACCTCATTCGTAGTCGAATCCTGGTTTAGAAGAAATTGGAATCACATGAAATATCATGAGAAGTCAGTAGGTCGCATTCGAAAAAAAAGCATTAATTTAAGTAATCACAGTATTGATAAAGTCCTTATAGGATTTAAGAGGAAAGGACTGTATGAAAAATTTTTTACATGGATAACGATCTTGATTATCACGTAAAACAGTAAGTAAATTTTTTGGACATTCTTAATCTCTTCCAATTGTAAACTAAGTTGTAAGAATGCAAAATTGTCTGAAAAAATGTCAAATGAACTCCATTTTATAGGATTTGAGTAGCATTTAGTTAAACCTAGCAACACTATGTAAACATCAAAAACAAATCGTAGTCGCCAAGAAGAAAATTTGATATTTAACAATAACAGAATATAAAAGCTACCCAAATGAAGTTTCTAAGTGCAAATGATCAAAGCTATAGAGCTGCAAAATCATTGTATTTGTTTTGATGTCAACAAAACTTGGAATTTTAATAATGCACATTTTAAAGACCTTGACATAAAGCAACAGAAAACTGATGGGGGCTAAATGGTTTCTCTATGACTGCGGAAGTGTGTGCAAAAGCCATTCAAAGAGCGTGCAGATCTTTTAACAGAGAACGATTAAAGAAACAGGTCAAATGCAAACAGCCTATGAGTTTTATAAATATTTCAGGCAATCCGGTAACTTTTTCGTTGAGTATTTGTGAATAAACGCTGAATATTTTTTTTTACTATACGTATAAAGTGGAGTGGATATTACTTTTAAGTTTTTTTCTATATTTAAAGAAAAGGCGTGAATAGACAATTTAAGGTTAGATATTACTGTGTAAAACAGTGCTTTTCAAACTTTCAACATTTGTGACCCAATTTTCAACCTTAATTTTCTTAGCGCCCCCCCCATACAATAACAATGAATTGAATGGAATAATAATATTCTTTGGTGCTAAAGCCACAAAAATGCGACCTTATTATAAACCGTACAAATTATCATTACATTTTGTATATAATTTGTATATAATAATCCCGCGAGTGAGTGAATATTAACATCGCACTGTTCAGCTACACGAGGGTTTTGGCGACGGACCATGTCATTTTGAACCATGGTCAAGTGACGTGGATGACACCTGAGCTGGCACCCCCTCTCCTAAATACCACACCACATCAACGGGAGCATGTTTCAGCTCTCGACAGATTTAACGTGCATCGCACCCCTACACGGCGGGTCTGTAGTGGTAGTGGGTTCAAACTCATGACATGTCTGTCATGATCCGATACCTTGATCACTGGGCTACCGCAGCCCAATAATAATCCCGCAAGGGAGTCATTAGTAATTATTCAAAATGTTCTTAAATTAGTATTGATAAAATAATTATCAAATATATTGAGTAGTACTAATACACTTATAAGTATATTATATCACTGTAAATGTGTATTTTATTTTTTAATATGTCAGAATGTATTTTGTTTTGTGCTGCCTTTAAGTAAATTAATAATTTCGTAAATAATCTTTATTTTTGACTTTTCGATATGCTCGTGCCCCCCACGTAGAATTATCACGCCCCTCTAAGGAGGCGAGCTCCACAGTTTGAGAAACACATGGTGTAAAATATGTGTGTGAGGACAATATTTGAATACTTTCGAAATCTATATTCCATTTTTGATTTTTAGATTTATTTTATACTGATAAATAACTGAAAATAGTAAAATTGCAGAATTCAAGTGTTATTCACAATCATTTGATCAAAAAAAGTTTAAATGATTTCCGCAATTACTTTTAATTGATTTATTGTATGTAACAATATTATTTAACTAGACATTATTATCTAACTGAAAAACTATTGTAAAATTTATTTTAGTGATATGTTGCCTTGGTTTTCTGAGATTTTATTTAAACCTAAATATTTATGTTAGCATTCCCATTAATTAATATTAGTCCCTCGACGGAAAAAAAAGCTAATATTCTGAAGAATTTGCTCCTAAATATATCTGTCTATATATAAAAGAAGTTTTTCGTGATGCTGTAAAAAATTTATTTATACATAAGGTATAGTTAATGAAAGCAACTGCATCTTCACAACAGAATGGAGCAAAACCACAGTTTGGGTAAATTTTTATTTACGGTGATGGCAATGCTTTACATGAACGTGTCAAAATAGTTAAACGTGACGATGTATTGCAAATTTTACCGCCCCAATTATGAATAAAAACTCATATGCAGAAAAATATAAAACTTTATGAAATTTAAAATAAAAACCAAGATCAAGAGTATAGTCTGTGTTTTTATACAAGCCAAAATATCATCCTAGAGTTTATAATAAACCATCATAAAAATTCAACCCATTATAGAACCATTTTGAAAAGGCACTACCCTGAAGGGCAAATTTAAAAAAAAATTTCCCTGTTTACAATATATTGAAAAAAAATAGATCTACATAATGCAAGTAAATTACAGTTTTACAATTTGGGCAATGAGTATGAACAGTTGTTTAATTTGTACAAGGGGAGTTAGTCCACCGTTAGGTGCACAGCGGGGGGCCCCCCCCCTCCCCTATTTTATAAAACTAAATTTAAATCGCATTTCAATACTTAGGTTCCATTTTTTTTTTTATTTAGATTTTTAATAAATACGATATCTAGAAATAATCCCATTACACAGGCAGCAGATTGTCCACTTCTAAATAAACGTTGTACTTATTAACACACTTTCTTTGTGATGAAATCATCCCATAACTTTAAAAATACCCAAAATCTTCCACAAAGTTAGGCCCCGTATTTTAATCTTTTATCATAAAAAAAATATAAGTTGAAAACCAAAACAACTTATAAGCAATGTGTATATTATTGAGTTCAAATAAATATAAGTACATCTTTTCGTGATGGTCTGCATATCGCGGCATTTGGCGAAATAGTTACACACGGCGCATTTCTCCTTCGGAAATTGAATTTACCGTCGTAGCTAAAGAAATAGGAATGTTTACATAGACAGCGGAAAAGTTTCCGTTACCGTCGTACGAGTAAGCTGATATACGAGGGATGATCAGAAAAAAAAAAGGTTACAAGCCGCCGCATTTGAAGTTTACAAATTGTAGAGAAATTTTTTTTTCCCAGAATGGAGACATTTGGCTCTACTTGTCATACAGCTGGTGTGTGGGTTGGTAGTGAAAGTTCCCAGATGGTTCAGAACAATTGAAATGGTAAGATGCTAAGAAAATTGGTATCGTTTGGAAGTGCGAGCCGTGATTCGATTTGTAGAGGCAAAGAATGTATCCGCATCCGTTTATGGAGAAGCAATGAGCAGACAACATGTAGTGAAATGGTGTCACTTTTTACAATCAGGCAGACAGAGTGTTGAAAAATGCAACATGGCAGGGAGAGGTCAGCCGAAGTCTTCAACGACAGAAATTAACACGGCATGAGTTGAAGAAATATGCCTCTTAATTCCCTTTTATATTTTCCGTCTATTGTTAATAAATATTTCTTTATTCGAGTGGTGATGTGTTCCCCCCCCATCACCCCTCGTACATAATGTAGATTAACCCTTTCACGACTAAGCGAAATATCCCGTTTAAAATTGGCGATTCTCTTACTTAATTACAGTCTTCGTTGTATTTTTTTTCTAAATAGGACGTATGACGTACGCAATTACGTAAACGAAAGCGTTTAGAAAAAAACTGTCAACTGCTGCCAATGATAAAACATTCGTGGGCTGTATTATTACCTATTTCAGTTTATTGTGTTCAATAATAATATATTACTGAGTTCTCGCATGTTTTATGTTATTCGGCAAGTATAATTTTATGCAATAATAAAGCAGATTTGAACAAATGATAAAGATGACTGATAAAACTACACATTGATCAAACTGAATTGACGTGTTGATGAAAGAAAAACTACACATTATGTATTTGTCGAATGATTTTTATTAATTTTACGTATAAAACTAAAATAAGCAATTACGTTATTAATATTTGCTTTTAGTAACCTGAAATAATGTTAACCAAAGATCTAAGTATGTAGGCTCTGGTCTAAGTATGATATTTTATACTTTCATCTAAATTACCATAATTTTGAAAGCTATGTTTATAGTTTAGTTAAATAACTCATACATATATTTTATACACTTTTTCAACCTTCAATTGAATTTTACAAATACCGACAATTTTATTTTAAGAACTCTCCACATTTAAAATATGCATATGTATCTACCCAAATACAATCGATAGCTCATTTTTGTAAGGAAAATATATTTTAGAGAAATATTCTTCACAAGATAATTAAAAACATAAAAGTATAATAAACTTAGTAAACTGTTATTTGAAATCAGTTTACTGCCAGTTAAAAAAAAAATTTTAACTCAAGTTTACTAAAAACAAACCTATACTAATATGATTCAGAGCTACTTTAAAGATCATTAAGAATGAAACTTCAAAGAAAAAAAATAATTTTATTATTAGGATAGTATAAATAAAGATTGAAAGCTATGCAAATGTTTCTACTAAATAACAAGTTAATTTTTATCAGTAACACTTAACTAAAGTCTTATGCTTAACTTAAAGAAAATGAATAATTTTAAAAGTACTATTATATATATACATCTATTATATATAATAATAATTTTTATAAGTACACATATGTATGCACATATATATTATATACTCCGCCATCTATAATAATCTTCATTCTTTTTTTAAATTCTGTAACATAGACATTACTAATTTGAGTATACATTTTGTGATTGTCTTAATTAAAAACTACAAATAAGATATTTGGACATTTTTTTTATTTTGGGGTTGTTATTCAAAGTTTTTTAAGAATATCCTTAATTATTTTTTGTGCCTTCAAATTTTTATTTCATTAATATAGATCCAAGAAGGAAAAAAAAAAAACTTTTGTCGTGATATTATTTTGTAAAGTATTGAAACACACGGGAAAATGATATCAGCCTTATAAAAATAATTTGGAAGGACACATTGAGCACATAGTCGTAACGGTAAAAAACAGCCGTTTAAAACGCGTTCGTCAGTACTTAAAAGGGACGGTAAAAAATCCGTCGGCGCCAATGGCACTCGATGGCTGCACAGTTTCCGCCGACGGTAAACTGAACGATCGTTTTTTTTTCCAATTCCTACAATTAGCTCACATTCTCTATACATATATTTATTTATTTACCTTAAAAAATTTTCAATCGTTAATAAAATACATTTTAAAGCGTTCAATCGAGTATCAGCGCAGACAGTAGGCGCCAATCGGGTAATAAAGTGATCCCGTCTGCAATATCCCCACGTGTTTATTCATATAACATGGGTTTTCCTACATCTTTGTTGATGACATTCTTGTGTCTTAATTTTATCTAATTAAAAATATATGATATTGTATTTTTTGCATTATTCTAGTATATATATTTGTTAGGAAATATTTTTAACAACTCTTTTGTATAATTTTTGTTTTATTCTAAATTATTTATCTAATTAGGTATTCGTCTGCTTCGTTAGTATTATCTGGTTAGTGTTAGTTGGGATATTTATTTATAGTTCTTGATGCACTTAGATACTGCTCTTAATTATTTTAGTTATTAATGAAATTTTGTTCTTTTTATTTCATATTTTTTCACAAGAATGGCTCACAGTATAGGTTCGAGATCGCTCCTTTTAAAAAACTTCAACTTGCACGAAATATTATATTATAGTGCGAAGTTTTCCAGTGCCACTGGAAATCGAAGTGTTATTTAGAGATAAAAAGTAACAATTTTCTACAATATATTATATTTACATCAAGTTTGCCTACCTACGCTTAAAGTTCAGATGAATATTTTATTTAATTGTCGATCAGTTATTTGCTGAAAATGAATTTCATTTTTACAATATGTTGCATATAAATACTTTACAATATTATGAAGCATTTGAAGATATTTGAAAAAAAAAATTATTCTAATAAAATAACATTCTCCATCTTTGACTGTCTCATTTACTTACTAATTATCCTTTAAAAGTGTTTCGAATTTTTTTTTAGAAATGACTTAAGATAATAAAAGAAAATACTATTTCACCATTAAGCTTAAAAAATTACTTATATTAATGTATAACTTATAGGAATTCTTAAATTTAATGTGATTATCCATTATTACAAGTTATTGAATTATAATATAAAGTACATAAGGGCCGGCCTTCTGGAGGAGAGCAGCGGATGTGCTATGCACTGGGGCCCCAGCATGATCAAAAACTAAAATGCATTCTTTCACATGAAAACTTGGCATTTCTTTACAAAATATAAATTTTATCGTAATTATTGTTATTGTAGATCTCTGAATTGCAACAACCTGCAGACTTGACTGATTCGCAAAATGAGGCATATAATAACAGGTTTCAAATTCTGAAAACTCTACACATCAGATAACATTAAGAATGGGATGTTAAAATGTTATGTTCCCCATTAATTTAGGCTATGTAATATGAAATCGGTTCGTGTACGTTTCAGTAAATAAAATAAAATGTGGAACGCATACATATGATGCGTCAACATAGGGCAATAAACGAAAAATGTACAGTACAATTTTTAATAACACATTCGATATTTTTTTTCTTCATATAAAGTGCCTATAACATGTAGATCTAATTTTTTAAAATTGTACAATATTAAGAGGGAGTGTATCATCAGAAAAGGTGCAATAATTTTCAGAAATGCTATTTAATTATCCTCAGTTTTAAATATATTTTTCTTCTTATTGAATTACACGTGATTTATCTATAAATAGATGGTTCCGAAATACTTGTAAAAAGTTTACTTGTTTAAACCATTGTTTATCTCATATTAGAGAGTTAATATGAAAGTTTTTTTTTATTAATAAATAGTTATGCATTGAAGAAAACGAATTTTATTTTTACAGCACAATGAATTGCAAATTAGATTGAAAAAATACAATACATACTATATATAAATGAATAGTCGCATAAAATATCTATTGACAATAAAATTAAAAATGTATTTGATGTAGACAAAACAAATATTTTTAAACAATTTAAATGATGAATATTATTTAAAAATATGTGAATTTAAAACAAAAAATCACAAGATTGTTGCATTGGACATTCCACAAACTTTTCAGGTTATAAATATAACTCAATATATTTAAGCCGCAGTATTAAACAAAAAAAGAATTTTCAAAACAAGAAAAATGTACAACCAGACCTAACAAATAATTTCCAGTAATTGAGTTGTTTTTGTTTTTTAAATTGGCATAAGTCACTTTGTTTTTAAAGCTAAAAAGTACCCTTTTTCAAAAAAAATCCATATGCAGCACAGTATGTCATTTCTAAACGTAAAAAAAGAATAATTAACTCTACGAGTTTAAGAGCAAAAGAGTCGTAAACAAATGACGCCGTACGCACGTGCGCAAGAGCTCACGGGAATCATGTGATCGTGACGTCACATGAATTTAGTCCATTGAGATGAAATTTTATATACATGATTAGTTTGAATGACAATACAGTAATTTAACTATAATTAATAAAAATTAGTTGATTAAAACTAATTATGCAAACAATTACAAATACAGCCCCGTTGGCTTCATTTTTGGCGACATAGCGGCCCTTTTGGTGACTTGTGTCAAAACACGAAAAGGTTTTTCTCGCGTTTTGCAACGCTCGTTTCAGCTGCAATTTTCTATACACACTATTGTTTTGCGTAAAAATACGATAATTTAGTTATAATTAACTAAGATTAATTTACTGAAACTAATTATTTAAAGAATTACAGATACAGCCACGTTGGTTTCATTTTAAACGACTTGGGTCAAAATTTTAAGATTTTATTTCACACGTTTTAAAGCATTCAGTTGAACTGAAATTTTATATACACGATTGTTTTGGATGACAATGATATTTTAATGGTAATTAATAAAAATTGATGACCATTTAATATTGTGATTCTGTCATATGTATATACTTATTTATATTAATTGTAACTATTTAATAAAAAGTAGCTAAAACAAAATTTTTCTTTGTTGATCTAAGTAGGAATTGACTTAAGAAAAAATTTCATATATTACTTATTTCCGTCTATAGCTTGAGTCTTAAGCTGTAATTTACATCAGCGACGGTAAATTCGCCACGGTGGAAAGTGCCGTCACAACAGGACATACATATAATTACATTTCCTAATGAAAATTATTATAAGAAAACTATTTTACATTTTAAGAAAAGAAATGCAGTGAAATTAAAAATAAATCATTATCTGTATAAATTAGCCTTAAAATTTTGAAAAGGAAATAAACAAAAGACCACTTTGAATCTTTCAAAGATTATTGTCTGTTTATAGGTAAAGCAGGCTAATTAGAGAATTGAATAAAATATCAGCTTTGGGGGGGATGAATATTTTTTTTATTAATCATTTAACTCTAGAACGTCCATCTGTGTCAATTCAACGACGGAGCCTGTTCAGTTTGTTATCCTTTCCGCATTTTTACATGGAATTCGAAAATTTTTAGTGACTTTTATTTATTTTCCATAATTATTACTCAGTAAAAGTTTTGGGGTTCTAGAGGTTAATTAGGAAAAATTTTACAACTAAAAATACCTAGAACGTCTGCTGGTGTCATTTCGACAACAAGGCAATTTATCGTCATAAATAGCTGTCGCGTTCATCATTACTATTAGTAAAACAAACTTCCCAAAGTACTATCACACATTTATTTAACCTTGAATGCAGTGTTATTTATTGAGTTAACTCGAAAACGAATTTTATTTTTCTAAAATTGTTGTGTCTAAGTGTTTCTCTACATAGCATTTGGTTATCTGCTCATAAAAATAAAAAATTAAAAAATCATTCGATTTTCAAACCTTGTGCAGAGCAGACACCCTAAAACGATGGCTCGTAGAAAAGGTCTAAGCCCTTATGAAGTTGCTAATTTGTTGCGAGAGAGATCGGCTCTAATTTAGATACCGATGAAGACATAAGATTAAGTGAAAGTGACTGCGGAGAATCTGAAGAAAAAACAGATATAATTGATTATATTCCAGTAAATCCTGATATATATATCACTAGAGATGGCACAGAATGGATACCGCATAATAGTAATGTTCTTGGTAGATATGCGATTCGAAATGTTTTGTGGAAAATCAGTGGTCCAACAAGCTTCGCGAAACATAATGTCAACGTCTGTTTTTTATGATATAAAGGGTCATAAAATACGTTAAATAATATTAAAAAACCTTAAAACTAAACCCTACTGAACAGTAGTCCTACAATTACTTAGTTAAAACAATTATTTTACATATTTTATGCCGCGGTGTCAAAATGACACCAGTGGATGTTTGAAGGCAATCAAAATCCAGGACGTTCTAGTGTTAAACCAAATACTTCCTTGTTAAATCCACAAAAAATCTGCAGTGAAAATCGTTTAATCTTTGCAGATTTTTTATTTTCCTCTTCTATTTTGATAAACAGCCTTAAAAAGCTCCATCTTCATTTTAAACGAAATATCAGTTTTCTTTCCAACTGAGCTCTTTGCTATTGTGCTCGTAAAAAAAAAAATTCTTCTAAAATAGAAAATGAAACGAGAGATGAAATGTTTTTGTGAAGCGTTTGTAGGGATGGAGGGTGAAAGTAACTTCGATAAACAAAATTGGCTTGTGTCATAGGCTATTCTGAGGTTAGTTCAAAGCCAAATTAGCCTCATTTCTACGAAACATGTCAAACCACCTCTCTTTCATTTCAAGCCCGTCTTAAATTTTTCCTGCGCGGCTGGTGTTTTCCGTATTTTGTCCATTTCCAGAAGAGAAATCGTTTCATGTTCAGTGATTTTCGTTTCTTGTTAAGAGAAAAGGCATGCAGGAAAATACATAGTAGTTTGTTGGGACCGTTATATTATTTCGTGTTAACTGAAATTTCTTCTTAAGCGTTTTCGTGTTAAATGTATTTTCACTGTATCTTATAATTTCGTTTCACTTTGGATTATTTTTATACTAATTTGACGAAGCTTTTTCCTGAATGCAACCGTTGAGGATTGGAAGAAACTTTAAAGAAAAGAACAAGGAAAACCGTGATTTCTCCGTGCAATTCTTGTGGAAATATGGATACCATTTATTGTTTTAATGTACACTTGGAATCAATATGAAGGCTGTTGGCGATGGACCTCGTATTTTGAGTTACGAAAACACCAGATATGGCACCCATTCCCTAAACTTCCACATCCTTTCAACTCAAGAACTTTAAAAGCAAGTTTATTTAAAACTCCGACTCTAGGCACGTTTTCAATGAAGCTGGAGCTCAAACATTCTAATAGATTGTCAAACCACCGATCACCCGACCTCGCAAACATCACAACTCGGCTACCGTGATCGTATGGGATTGTAATAGATTGTATTGTAAGCTTAGAACATTTATTTTTGTCCTAATTTGCCACGAGTTTTTTAACATAAAAAAAAAGAATGCCAAAGAATATTTTTCGTACCTTGTACACTTCCGCCATTGTCGCTAGTCGCGCCCCCTACAACTTATCACTTCTAGGACTTCACTCATACCGAGCGGACGTAACCTTCTCAGTTGTCCAGGCGTACGAAAGTGCCTCTTTGTCTTAAAATACTTTAACTCCGAAATTTCGCCGAGTATAGGGGTTATGCGCATTCAATCTGTCGAAGTTCAAAATCTTCACGTTTAAGTGGTGTTGAAATTTCAAGATTTCGGTTTCAGCTCAAGTGCCAATATCGTCACCTGATTTAAATTCAAATTTATAAGTTTCTTTGCTAATATACCTCAAGGGAACAGAGACGTTCTAACCCTTCAAAAAATCGATTTTTCAATTTTCATCTTAAAAAAAAGTAGATTTAATGCTGATTCCAAAAATGTATAACATGTATAGGTTTAAAGCTTAATATCCGAGTAATTGCGGTTTTAAAATGTAAGCAACAGCTGTCACGCCTGTTGTTTACGTTATCGCACGTCAACTGCCACGCCCATTTTACAGCTGACCGAAGCATATTTTTATGTAGATTGGTTTTTATATCACTTAATCTGATTTATTTATTTTATTCTTGTGGTTTGAGAAGGACTATAACTACTCAACTCAATCTTGTTTATACCCAAGCTGTGTGTGCGAATTTTAAACATTTTGCTTTCTCGTGCTTGAGTTACAAACACGTGAGTTACGAACTTCGTATTTTGACTGCTAATTTACTTTTTTTTTTGTTTACATTCAATTTGTTTGCAATTTGCGAGAATTTTAAACATTTGAAATGCCTCGAACAAAAAGGTTTGGGCAAGTTAAACGTCGTTTAATTCGTAAAAACACTTCAGTAAATGCTGAGGGTGAACGAGTTGATGTCAGTGCATCTAAAAAGAAAATTGAGAAGAGTGAAGTACCTTTTAAGGACTATGAAGATAATTTTTCAGTTGAAACTCAAAGCAGGTATGTTATTATTGACTTAAATATGCTCAATGATATTTTCAACAATATTGCAAAATGCAGATATTGTGATAGATCTTTCTGCTTTGATGTTGCTGAAAATAAAAGTAGTCGCAAAGGCCTTGCTACCAGTGTGTCAGCAACTTGCAAGTATTGTGGTTCTGGTCATTCTTCAATGACTTCAAATACCGTGTCAGATGGATATGAAGTAAATCTGAGGTTTGTTTATGGCATGAGGTGCATTGGAGTTGGCAAAAGTGCAGCTCAGATATTTTGTGCACTGATGAACTTACCTCCTCCTCCAGCTAAATTTGAAAGACTGTATACGCCAATTTTTAAAGCGTTGGAAACTGTTTCATCTCGTTCAATGGTTAACAGCGTTAATGAAGCTATCATTGAAAATGAACACAGTAAGAACATAGCAATTGCTCTTGATGAGACCTGGCAGAAAAGAGGACACTCTTCGAAGAATGGCGTTGTAACTGCAACTTCTCTCGATAATGGAAAAGTTATTGATTTTGAGTGCCTATCAAAATATTGCTTTGAATGCAAAAATACGAACAAAACCTGTGATAATTGCCAGTTAAAATATCACGGATTTAGTGCGGGAATGGAGAGTGAAGGAGCATTGCGGATTTTCAGTCGCTCCTTACCAAATTACAATGTTCGGTATGTTAAGTACCTTGGAGATGGAGATTCGAAGGGGTTCCTAAAAGTTCAAGAATCAAACATATACGGTGATGAATTTCCTGTTGAAAAACTAGAGTGCATCGGCCACGTCCAAAAAAGGATGGGAGCAAGACTGAGAGCCCTAAAGAACAATTTAAAATCCACCAAGCTGTCAGACAACAAACCAATATCTGGACGAGGAAGGCTGACTGATGCAGAAATTCTTCTGCTGCAAAAATATTATGGCCTAGCCATAAGAAGAAATGTTGGAAAATCAGTCGCAGATATGTCCAAAGCCATCTGGGCAATATATTTCCATAAACTGTCGACAGATGAAAATCCGCAACATGCTTTGTGCCCTATGGGAGAAGAAAGTTGGTGCGGGTACAATAAAAGCATTGTATCAGGTGAAAAATACACCCACAAACATTCCCTCCCAGAAGCAGTTCTTTTTAAAATTAAAAAAATTTTTAGAGACTTAACTGCAAAAGAACTGTTATTAAAATGTCTGCATGACCAAACTCAGAACCCCAACGAAAGCTTTAATAACTGTGTGTGGAATCGTGTGCCGAAAAACACATTTGTGAGCAAAAGAACTTTGCAAATGGGTGTTATGGACGCAGTTATATGCTTCAATGAAGGTGCATACGCAAGGACAGAAGTATTAAAAGCATTAAAAATCAATCCAGGCATCAACACTTGTGAAGGCCTTCGCAAAATTGACTACGTCAGAATTTGTGAAGCTGAGATGGCTGTTCTAAAAGCTACCAAAGAAGCCAAAACAATAAAAAGGCAAATTAAAAGGAAGCAGGATGCTTTAGAACAGTCAATGCAAGATGAGTACAGTGCTGGAAAATTTTAAAGTAGAAATCTTAGGTAAGTGCATCATTTTATTTAGTTTTTTTCAATTTTCTCAAAATGTGCTTTTTCAGTTTTTAGGTACATGTGTAGAAAAATCTATTTGTTATATTTTAATGAAACTTGGTATGAGTATTTGTGTCATGATAATGTATTTAATGCTACTAATTTTGTTTCTGAAATGTTAATATTTTTACTTTTATTGCTCAATTTCTAAAAAAAAAATGCCATTTTTATCAAAATTTGAAAAAGTCAAAATTCAAAAATTTTTTAAAAAAATTCTGTGCAAGGAAATATAAAAAGAACTATTACATTTAAATAGGGGTACACTTTTATAACTAAAACAGTATGTTTTGTGGTGTTATATGTTATAAAAGGAAAGATACATGTACCTAAAGAGCACCATGTATCCGAAAACTTTTTTTGGTGTGTACTTTTTCGAATCCTTATATTTTTTAAAAATATTTTATATATTTAATAATTTTATGTTGTAGTATATTAAGAAAAATATATATATTGTATGACACAATTTTTTTATTTATGGAGTCTTTCTGTTTTTGAAAATAATGTTCTTTCGAAAAGCCAAATTTTGCTCATTTTGTGTCATCGAGAACGTCCCGGTTCCCTCAAACAGCTTCAGTGTGTGTGTGATTATGTTAATAATAAATGAAATTGGATATCGCATCCAGTTCTTGCTGGACAAAATTTCGGTAAGTTATCCCGGAATACTTTGCATCACAGATCAAGACAATAAAAACATTTTTAAATTAAAAGTACAAAAGATTTTAGTATCACAGTTTACCCTTATTACTTGTTTTGATTTAATTTTGGTTTATGTCAGATTCTGGAGCAACATCAGAGCTATTAGTGACTCGCCTCGTAATTTTGAACCTTGCTCAAATGACGAGGATGATACCCAACATGATACATTACTTTTCAAGCTTCCACACCAGAGCAACTTGATGATTTCAAGCCTCAACAGATTTAACGTGTATCAGCCCTCCTTCACAACGTATCATCAGTGGCATCAGGACTCGTACTCCCTACTGGTTGACGCTAGCCACGCGTTCGAGACTATGACTTAACGATTTCTGCGACCACCAAGTTACTTTCAGAACATATATATTTAATATAACCATAACCATACATTTAAATATTGTATTTTATTAGCGTTTTAATTCAATTTCATTTGGATGGTACTTTAAACATTAACTTGTATCGGTGGCACACACAAGGTGGGGAGTCCCGGGTCCGGACTCCCCCCCAAAGGCCTAGATTTTTTCCCCACTGATTATAATCGTGTATATGGTACGTAAAATTTAATTAAGTATTTATAATTACTAATTAATTTTATAAATTAATGCTAATTATTTATTCAATAATAATTTTTTTTTACAGTTTTTTGTTCCCGAAAATCTACAAAATCAAAAGGAGTATGATACGAGAATGTTGGACTTTCGACCCTGGACCCTCCCCTTCTTGAAAAATTCCTGTGTGCACTACACACTGACTTGTATTATTACATATCTGACATTTAAAACCCTAACCAAAAGATCTGAAATATCAATATGTAGTTTTTTTTAGCACAACGTAAATACTAAATTTAATAAAATAGTTTCTCTTTATTAGTACCTCATATCCTTATTTTTTTTGTCCAATTAATCTTGATATGAAATACGTTATTTTCAAATGAACCTTGAGTTGTTCTTTAGTTCGCCCTTTGAAAAGTATTGAAATACACATCCTAAAATTTGTAGGCAATTAATTAGAATTTAAGTGTTATCCATTCATTATGTAACCAAAAGCTTCTCTTGGGGAAAAAACTAAAGGCAATTTCTTTCCATGTAAATTATAATTGAGATTTATGTGGTACAGATTTAAAAACGCAATAGCAACTTACGTAATATTGTAGTACGCATTACCATACAATTATGTTGACAAAAAAAATGATGAATGAGTTTTATCCTCTTGAAAGGAAAACACCGTAAGGTCTCCTGAACCGTGTAGAAAAAGGGATGCGAAACTCAAGAACCGTGTTCGGAAAATTTGTCTTAATAATTCACTAAAGCTAGGTGGGGGAAAAAAGGGGAAGAAACTGAAAAACTCCCAGGCATTTTTGCGCAACTTATATAACATTACACAAAACTCATTAGGGATTGGGTAAAATAGAGAATTATGCATCGTAAAATGATATGTTTGAGCAATTACACGAGGGCATCAAGGTAATTAGTTCGAGTATTACATTACAGATTCATAGAAAACATGTAAAAAAAGAGAATAATTTACGTCTTAAGTAATTAGAATCAAATTATACAAGAAGTGTCCCACACTCGAGGTTAGGAGGTATTGGATTTCACCATACGAAATCGTAATAAGTGGTACAAATGGAATAATTCAACTCTCCAGCCCTATTCACACCTAATTTCCAAATTAGATATTTGTTGCCTGATGTTAAGAAATGGATTTCCCTTTGCGAAAAAAATCTACCTTATCTGTAACGTTTGTTTACTTTAATGTCAAGTCCACAGATTTTGCTTAAAATCGTTCCAGAGTCTCAGAAACATTGGTGACATACCTTTTCATTTAGATTCATAATTAAATTAAAAGAATGGTACACGAGTTATACAATGGGACTCTTCAATGTCTCGACAGCCCTGGGTGGGCCTTGGCCTTCTCCAGAAGTTTACTTCGGGCATCTCTACTTTTGGCAGCTGTTTTCCAGTTTTTGACCTTTAAAATATTTAGGTATTTTTCGTCAAAGTCAATCCATCTTAACGGGAGTTTGCCCCGAGGTAGATTTTCTAGCAGCAACGATCTTCATTCATTCACAATGGTGCTCATTCTTTTCTAAATTTCACATAACTCAAGAACTTTGAAGAGCACTAAAAAATATGTAATGTCCCTCCCTTATTCAGTATCACTGGCCTCTGTTTGAAAACCACCGGACACATCAATGACCACGAGGTTAAAGTGGTCAGATATAGAACAGAAACAGAACAAACTATGTGCATATTGTTTCACGAAATGGGTGTACAAGTTGATTCAAGGACATAGTTTATGAATTTAATTAGTCTTACGCATATCGAAAACAAAATAACTGAAAATTTAAGAACTTGATCATACATACAAAGATAAAATACAAATGATCAAATTTTTAAAATGTATATATATTTTCTTACACGTATTACAATAAGTTATACAGGAAAAGACACAAAGCTTTTTTCTCACCGTCGGCCACCGATGCCGAAACACTTCAAGATATAATGGCATTAGGAACCATTCAGAGTGATACTACAAATTGTATAGAGCTAATGTGATTACAAATTAGATGTTAGATGTTTGTGTAGCAGGGTCATGTATAGAACCTTTGTAATTCAAAGTAGAATTTGGTTTACTTTCTCTTTGTTTTCCATAATTTTAAAAAATGTTCATTTTGGGTTGAAATTTACACTTTTATGAAATTGCGATTTAAAAAAAACACTTTAATGTAATGCACACTAGCAACATAATTTGGATTATTAAAATATTTCTAATTTAGTTAGAGTAGAGGAGTTCAAACTGCATTAGAAACAGGAGTCTGCTAATTTTCTAATGCAAGCCAAAAAAATAATTTTTACACTAATTTTTATGAAGTAAACTCCTTAACAAAAAATTTAGTTTCCTTTGAACCACATTAACAATATTTTTTCAGCTACGATGCAAACCGGAAAAAAAATCAAAGAGTTTCTTTTGATAAGACTGTACAACACGCTTCAATAATTACGGAATTCTCATTCAATGGAAAATTCGTAAATTGACAGTTTGTAAAGTAAATAAAGATCGTATTTTTGCAGTAATAGATTCTTTTTCGCGTAAAAGTATTGTTTTTGCAGATACGATATAATAAGTAATGAAAAAACACCATCATATGTAATGAATCTTATTTTAAGTAAGCCTTTGGATAAATGAAAAAACAGGCAGAATTTCAATGTGTCCTGTATGGAAACAGAGACTAATTACATAAGCTAAAGTTTTAAATTTCTATATATTCAGAATACTAAAATTCGACTATCACAACATCAACGAAACTGCGCAGTATGAAGCCGTTCTCCTTGAGATGATAATAAAGTACACAACTTTACTAGCATATATGCTTTTTGAAATGGGTAATTTAAAGTTATGCATAACTAAATGTTAAAAGTCAAATAGTCAGATTCATGACTGGAAATCTAAATATAGTGACTTAACACTTTAGAGGTAAAATTTTATTTTTGGGGTTTTCATCGTACGCTTACAGATTCATAAAATGCAAAAGCAAGTTTTATAATTTTATCTCTTATATTTGAACAATTCTAGATCCCACTGAAGTTGCCTTTTCCGTAAAATATTCACCAACACTGACAAAATAAGTCATCGAATTCTATAATTGTTGTTGTGATCTTTTCTCATTGCTTTTATTTATTTCAACAACACAATTAAAATCAATTAATAGCACCAATGTAATACAAATAGTATCAATCAAGTAGAATTTTCATGTAAATAAAAATTTCCAATATTTTATGTTTAGCGATTGTATTTATCCACAAGATTTTATATATGCAAGGCATCTTAAAATCATTAATTGGATTATTTTGGAATATATTGCTTATCTTTATTGATATCGTAACACGAGGGACGTTGGCATCAAATGTCGAAATTCTAAGCCTCGGTCTACTGATAAGAGCCAACAGATCACTCTTCAAACTTCCACACCACGCTAAGCGTGAAGTTTTGAGAGCCTCGATAAATTTCATCCACATCACTTTCTCTATACCGAGGGTCTTTGGTAGAAAAAGGACTTGAACTCATCGAAGCAACGTCGACCAGTGGCGCACACAAGTGAGGTGTCCTGGGGGTCCAGACACCCCCCATAGCCCTTGATATTTTTTTCGAATGGTTATAATCCTATGTATATAGTACGTAAAATTTAATTATGCATTTGTAATTAATAATTAATTTTATTAATTAGGTTAATTATTTACTCAATAATTAATTTTGTATTGTTTTTGTTTCCGAAAATCAACAAAAAAAAAAAAAACATGTTGAGCGGCGTATTGGAGAATGATCCCAAATGGGTGGCTTTTTTGGCCCCGCCCCCCCCCCACCATGAAACATTTTTGTGTGTGCTACTGACGTCGATCATTTATGTCATGATTAAAAATATAAGTAAAATAAAAAATATATGTCACACACTCGATGTGCTGATTCATTGCAAGATTTAAGCCTTCTACGCTTAAAACATATTGAATCTTATGCATGTCAGCGAAATAAATATTTTAATCATTTGGTACCTTCAAGCCCAGGGGTGGGCAGACTTTTCCAGGAAACACAAGCTACTTCTAGTTTTTTTAGGGCGTTGAGGTCCACCCAGTTGCGTAGATATGGTGAGGCAAGAAAATGGTCTACAATATTTAGTACAACTTAATAAATAAGGAATATGTACTTACCTACATAACTATACAGTAAAAAAAAACCTCACTTTTTAAAACCACGTTTAAAGCAAAACGCAAGCTACAAACATAATAATAATAGCCACAAATATAATATTAAATGATGCATTTGTTAGCAAACAATTCAAAATATACATTAAAAACATTTTCTTAAGTTAGTTCTCGTAATTATAGTCAGAAGACAGCCTGCATACTGTCAGCTAATCAAGAATATTTCCGTATAAATTACAAACTGTTAATCTTCAGGCAGTCCCCTCAAAATGCCTTGGCGGTCCACCGGTCTATCGCGATCGACTTAATGCCTCCCCCCTGGTTCTAGCCCATATATTATCACAAATCTAATCAGTGCTACACATTACAGCTACTTTTTATTAAATAGTTACAATTAATACAAATATGTATATACAAATGACAGAATCACAACATTAATAGGTAATTTTTATTAATTATCATTAAAATATCGTGTTGTCATCCAAAACAATTGTACATATAAAATTTCAGTTCAACTGAATGCTTTAAAACGAGAGAAAAAAAACCTTTTCAAGTTTTGACACAAGTCGCCATAAATGATGCCAACGACGCTGTGTATTTGTAATTCTTTGAATAATTAGTTTTAATCAATTAATTTTTATTCATTGTAATTAAGTTACTGAATTGTTATCCAGATTAATCATGTATATAAAATTTCAGCTCAATGGAGCGCTTTAAAATGTACTTTATTAACGATTGAAAATTCCACAAAGATGAATAAATATATAGAGAGTGTGTGGATCTAATAGTAGGAATTGAAAAATGGAAGAAAATGGTAAAGGAGACAATTTTAACATGACACACACACATATTATAACCAGTCAAAATACCGGTTTTTCTAGGGTAGAAATGGTTATGTATTATAAGTGTTGGTATGTTAGTGTTAAAAAACCAAATTTCTAAGAACTTTTCTTTCAGACAAAAAGGCAAACAATAAAGAACACCTGAATGTACCAGACGGAGACTTACCTTCAGGAAATGTCACACAGAAAGACGACCTCCCGACAAATATATGGACACAAACAAAGAAGAGAAGTCTTCCCCTGCTCTACCAAGTATTTTGATTCCAATAAAGTGTGAAGTTTTGGCATGGGGACAAACTCTACACGTGGCTTTCATAGCGTCATGGGAGACACGACGATTTTTTCTGTTCTAACACTAATTATCCAGAAAGCACCTTGAATTTTAAAGAATTTGTTTACCATTTAAGAACTTATTTTTAAACTCTATGTTCTCCAATATGGCAGAGCCTTTCGAGAATATACTGCAATGCTATATTAGTCAGTGTTTTGAATTCTCACAAAAAGGCAAGTAGAAATTCCGAGCAAAACTCAAATCGCACTTAAACGCAGAAGAAACAGAAACGCATGACTCGAAAGATAATTTTTGGTTGGTGTTGAAGTATCACACAAAGAATTACGGAGTAGTGTGCATCTAGAATTCTATGAAAGTGGAACAGAAATAAAATGCTAAGACACAGTTTAAAAATTAATCAAATAAGAAAAACCTTTTTCTTTTAAATAAATAAATAAAAAAACGACAATAAATGAACTTTATTTCGAGGAATTTTACACATTTCATTGATATTAACTTTAATTCTCCTGAGAGCTTAATTTTGATTTTTGAGCCTCATTTTTGTATTTTTATTAACATCACACTTTAAAGCAGTACGAGGACTAATAGGGTCGAACCACGTAATGTTGAGCTCAGTGCTCACGGTATATATATACATCGCATTACAAAGCTGCACGAGTTCTGTTGACCACGGACTTCGAAATTTTGAACCACGGCCAAGTAACGAGAACGACACCTCAATTAGTACTCCCTCTCGTATCTTCCACACTACTCTACTACGTTTGGACCTCGACATTTTTAGCGTGCATTGTCTCCCCTCCCCACGGCCGGTCAGTGGTATATTAGGCTAGAACTCATGATACGTCTGCCTTGACCACTAGGTTACCACGGCTAGGAGAGCTCAGTGCTCACAGTGAGTGAGTGAATATTAACGTCGCACGGTTCAGCTACACGAGGGCTTTTGGCGAAAGACCACGTAATTTTGAACTATGGTCAAGTGACGTGGACGACACCTGAGCTGACACCCCCTCTCCTAACTACTACACCACACCAACGGAAGGACGTTTCAGCTCTCGACAGATTTAGCGTGCATCACTGCCCTATACGGCGGGTCTTTAGTGGTACTGGGCTCGAACTCGTGACAAAGCCAGCCACGATCCAATACCTATACCACTCGGCTACCGCGGCCACAGCTCAGTGCTCACATTGCCGTTCTTTGGAAGATGGAAGAGTAGGGTACGAGTTTAGGTGTCGTCGTCTTCGTGTGATTCTGGTTCAAAGTTATGAGGTCCATCTTCAATAGTCCATAATTTCTAATAATCTAAAAAGAACACGTCGCGGTTACCGGATGTTTGAATATCGCAAGATCCAGATAACCTCGACACCACCCCAAAACTTGTGTGGAATGACTGAAACGACTAACGTTAAGTTTTGATTTAATCTCAAGATTGAGTCAGCGTTGTTGCCAAATTAACTGTTTTTTAACGTCGAGGAACACATTGACAGCGGACCTCGTAATTTTAAACTACGGTCAAGTGGCAAGAGGACGACACCCAAGTTAGTACATATTTTTTAACATTCTGCCAGTCAAGATTGAGTCTCGACATGTATAAACCTGTGCTTGGAAAATTAATAATAGAATCAAGACTTAAACCCATAACTCGACAGATACAACGGAAACCACGTGTTTGAGTGAATGACCACTCGGGACCGTGAAAATGATTTACTCTACCGGAAGAAATGTCGATAGACTATTGTCGAATAAAATTGGCATATAAATAAATATAATATTGATATTTTGTTGCTCTCGACAGCTCCTAAATGTAATGCAACAAACCAGCAATAATTCAATATGCTCAATTCAATATTTTTTTTAATTTTTATCTTTAAAAATATCTTACTCTGAAATTTTTCATAGAAAACTATTTTGGAAATTTGCATACATGGTGTTACTTGATGTATGGTAAATATACCTAAGTTCAGAAGTTGTGGTTATCTGGTTTGTGTAGAAGAATGAACTCGTAAACGAAGAGTAGGCGGATAGAATTTCTTCCAAGAAAGACTATCGTGTAGTGGGCTTCACATTTTTTACTATGGTGGGATGTAGAAAATCAACTCAGATTCCTTAGTTCAAAACAGTAGTGTTGTAAACAGTTTTTAATTCTAGTTTCGACTATAGTTCAAAATTACGTTGTCTGTCACCAATAATCCTTGAATTGCTTTTAGTGTGACGTAAATCAACCATAGGTTATATAAGCAAACATTTATTTTTACTCAGTTCAAGTCCCTTATATAACTCGCTAGCCTCGTAAGACTAATTACAAACAATAAGTCTTACCAACCTTTGTGGCTTTTATAGTTATGTTTAACATTAGGGATATTAAACGCTAAGAGATAAGACAAACTCAGTGGGTACATCAATAAGATTAAGAAGTTTTTTTAAGCAAAAAAACTATCAGGAAAGATACATTAATTCTGACAATTGTTCTTCCTTGAAGTAATGCTTAAGTGACATAAAAGATAGTAAGCGACATATAAAGTAATTTTGAGTGCATGAGTGTTTATTAATATCGCACTATAAAGCAGCACAAGGGCTATTGCTGTGACTGACCTCGTAAGTTTCATCCATGTTCAAGTGACGAGGACAATTCGTGAGCTGGCACCCTCACTCTTAACTTCCACACTACGCCAACGGGAGACATTTGAGCCTCGCGAAAGGCACCTCCTCTACACAGCGGGTTTGAGGTAGCACAAGGATCGAACTCACGCAACCCCGACTACGTGTCTTTGTCCATGACCACTAGGTTACCGTGGTGAGTGAGTGAATAAAAACGTCGCACTGTTCAGCTACACGAGGGCTTTTGACGGAGGACCTCGTAATTTTGAACCATGGTCAAGTGACGAGGAAGACACCTGAGCTCTGCCACCCTCTCTCCTAACTAAAACACCACACCAACTAGGTTACCTCGGTCTATCGTACTTTCAAATAATGGTCAGATGGCAGAAATGACTTCGAAGCTGTGTGTGGAAACTGTTTCACCCAACTTTCCCATCACATCACGTGAAGGATCAGATGCTCAGATAAACAAGAAAGGCAATATTTCTCAATACATGTCAAGTTCAAAGTCTTAACGATTGTTACTGCTTGAGTCCTAATTCCACAAAAGAGATGTTACATCTTATAATTGAGACTAAGTCTCGAAATTCTCATAACGTACAGTTCGAATGGTACAAGTGTAATTCTGATTTAACTGACTTAGCTCAACGAGGTCCGTCACTCCTACTCTCACTTATCTTTATTGTAAGGTTAATCAATCCATTAATTCAGATCTTTTGATGGAATTTAAATTACTATGTATAATATGATTAAAGCTTTCAATGCCTTTAAGTTTACGATCTTATTCTTCGAGTTTCTCCATAGTCAAATCACTAAGATGAATTTATTTTAACTTCATATACAAAACCAAAGCATTTTCTTTTTTTACTAAATGTTTTTGGCATTATAACTATGCAAATTTGTATAATGTTAATACACATTTCAGAGAGGTAGAATTCCATTTTATACAAAGGCATTTTAATCAAACCATCAAAACATAGTTTTCGCATATATATAGTGGTAGACACCCAATTAGGAACAAGTTTTTTCACATTCTAAACTCTAAAAAGTGATTTACGGCCATATTGTGGATGTGGTTGACTTATTAGCATCCAAATAATAAAATCTAACTTTACGCGTCCCACGAAAGAAAACACTAGAAATATGGGCGAGGACCTCGTAATTTAGAATCATAATCAAGTCAAAAGCACGACTCGGAACAGGTGTGTCTTAATTGATACCCCTCGGGGGCTATGATGCTTAGTTCCGTAAATCATGTAACACTTTCCATTATTCCAGAAGATAATTATTAAGTTAATCAAGATTGAACCAAGCATTACTATTCACGAGTTGACGACCTTGACCCATCGGCAATTACGATATCGAGGGCCCAGTCAAGGGTTGCAACTGCTCTGAGGGCCCGTATTGAAAACCACACCGCAGCCTACGGATCCTCTTTTTTCCACACACGTAAATTGTTTTGATCAACTAAGTCTACAACGTCATTTCCGTAAAGATCACTATCAACGCTTCAGCAATTGTCATTAGGGTTTTGGCGTACATCCATTTTGCTCAAAAGAGCACTGACTTGTAGTTACAAGTGACACAGTTTTCTTATTATTTTAACACGGTGTAATATATAATTATCATCGAATATGAAGTTTTATATAAGTATTTGGCCACGCTGTTTAGTTAGGTCCCCTTGTTTTACAAACTCTTATTCGTCTTGGTTATTTTGGAATAAGCGTTGTACGGTGAGTTCCTGGCGACTTTCCATTCAGCTAGGTAACTTATTCAGTAAACAAATTAGATTCAATTTAAAAACAATTCAGTCCAATACCCTTTCTTGAATACATCAAATGCATTAGCTTTCCTATATAACTTGAATTTTTTACCATTGTATTAACTACCTAGACAACTTTTTATTTTGTATGTAAAAATAATTGTACTTTTAATATATTTTACAAAACCAACAATCTTTCTGATTCCGTTCTGTCATATGGGCTCCAATTTAATTTTTATTTGGGTATTTTTTAACAGCACAATTCGAACATTAAATCTTTATTAAGATGATTTCAATATGATTTGAAAGTATATGGAAAGGATCGTATAACTTTTACATATAAATTATCTGTATTAGTATTCATTTATAAAGGAAAAATTTCAAAATGGATACTTAATAAGTATCTAATTCATTATGACTAAGTAATCAGTTTTTCAATATGTAAAATTATATCAAACTGTAACTCAACCAGAACTAGGAAATGTCTTTACTATTGTCGCGGAACATTATTGAAAACAACTCTTAAATCTATCAATTGGCAGGCAACTGATAAGCCCCACTCCCCATTTTTCTTGGATAAAAATTAATAATATAAAAGAATAAAAATTAATTAAAAAAATGCTATTTTTATTTATTGACAACTGCAAATAGTTTTAAATGCGGAAGCTTATATAATTTAGGAAGCTTAAATATATATAGGAAGCTCCTATATAATTTTTAAAAAAAGATACAAAAGGCCTTAAACAATTTAAAATAGCTATGTCAATTTAAACAATCAAAAAAAATTCTGATTAAGCATTACTAATATAAAACTTATAGCGTTATAATTGTTCTTTCGTTTTAAAACAAATTTCTTTAAATTCCTGCAAAAGGAAGAAATATGTGGTATCAATTTCAAAAAGTAATAAAAATTTTTGGAATGGTTTTTGTCCTACCGTAGTTTTAAATATATTCATTCAGCTATTTGAATAGGTATGAAATAGTACTAAAATTGATAAAACTTTTAGGAACTGCTAATTTCTTCTAAAGTGCGAAAAATGTCATTTGCGTAAAAGTATCTTCAAATATCTTACGACCGAACAATCAGCGTTACATAACAGCAATTTTACGAAAAGGCACAAAAAAACAAAAAAAACTCAATAAGCACTAGGTCGCGTGACACGATGCCATTAAGTGTCGGTTCAAACACCTAATGGTTTCCTTAGAAATAAAACGAATAAACAGTCATCTAAATATTTTGCGGCATCAAATATTCTAGTGTGAAACCTTATTTTGAAAAATAAGCACGAATTTCGCTTTTTGTTTGAAAACGTGTGTCGTAGTAAATATATCGTTAAACATTGGAATATTTTGTTATTTGAAACTAGAAATTAAAGAAAATGTTTGTTCTATCGGGTATACTTATTCAGTGAAAATGCAACGCAGAGAACTGTCATACTTAAAATGTGGTCGAATTAAAATAAATCTGAACTTATATAATTCCTAATATTCGCTTAAGTGTTATTTCTGGCTTCTCTTGCACTCATAAGAACACACATTTAATATCATCAGTCGTCGTATTACGTAATGCAGAACATTTGTTTTCAAAATTAGAACTAATTCTAGATTGAAAAAAATAGTGAATGAATTTACTCGCCGAATTGAAAATTCGAGTTTTGTTTATTTAATAAATTTTAATACAATATTAATTTCGTATACTATAAACATCATTTACTTTTTAAACAAAAATGAAACAAAAAATATTATTTGATCATATTTTAAACATTTTTTGACATATCTACCATAATCGGATTATTAAGATAATTTTTACTACACACTAGACCTTCCAATAATTCTTCTGAAATATGATTAACTAACTGTATATGAGTAACTAACTAGTTGAAATACGAGTAAGCATTTTCTCACTCTAAAAACGACAGAAGTAAAAAAAAAGTAAGGCATCTTACCTCATAAGTAGTGGAAGACTTGGTACTGAAGAATACAGGTACAAAAAGATATCCGGCCACAAGAGCACCTACTGCTGTCCCTATATTGACAAATGCAAAATGAGTTCCATACACATACATATCTGCCGGAACACCAAGATAGGTGATGGCTGATTTCCCACTGGCCATCAGTGACAGGGCAACTGGAAAAATGGACATGTTCTGGCCAGCCATCAAAAATTCTTGGGTCGTCTTCTGTTTCCCGCCAGAAAAATAGAAATACAAGCCGATTGCGGACGATATTGAAAACATGGATCCGATCACAATGTAATCAACAATACTCAAGCTGATATCTTGATGGAAAGCGTCTTCGATTGTCGATTGATTCATGATGGTGATTTGTTTTAGTTAATCGCTCTGATGAAAATCTTCAACACGTGTAGCCGAAATATATTTTTAAAGCTCAATGAAGAATTAAAAACCTTAACATTAACGTCCACTAATCTCGATCTTCATTCACTCGTCTTTTTGCAAAGAGATGATGAAAAGAACAAAACTGAATGTAAAATATTTTATGTTTAAAATAATTTATGAGATAAATAATCAAATACACTCGATTGTTCTATGTTTGAGGTCAATAAGAAGTTGAAGATCGAACTCGAGCGCCACGTGTGTTAAGTAACGATGATATTTATTGGACAAACTAATTAAAAATTCCGGAATTCGATAAAAATTTTCTCAATAGTTCGAAAACTGTAAATTTTCTGGTGCAGAAAGTCCCTCGCTCGAGAAAACCTACTACTCTAAAACCAACTTAAATAAGCAAATAGGATTCTGTGTTTTCTGTAATCTAAACACTTTTCATTCAAGACTCTCCCGAACCAAAGGCAAGGCACAAATGCGGCTTTTTCGTGATTACTTGTAAGCTTAGAGCATTTTAGTGTTATGTAACCAAAACGCCGGTGCGTTCTGCGGAAGATCAGGTTCTCGGGGAGAGCACACGCCTCCGAGAAAATACTCTACGCGAGTTTCGTTTTTTTTTTTTTCTTTTTTCTTTTCCTTTCTCCCTTTCCGCGGGTACGCATGCGTCATGAGGAGGGCGATAACATTTTTAGAAAGGGAGGAATAGGAGAGTAAAGAATCACGGAACCACGAGAAAAAAAAATTAATTTGAAATCTTTATTTCTCTTTCAATCGAATGCATTTCAACTCACTTTGTGTGATGCATGTTTGCATCAATCTGTGAAAGTTGTTAATAAACGTAAATGAATATAGTAATGAATACAATAGTACAAAATACTAATTTTAACATTCAATGTAATAAAAAAGGGGAAACAAATTATCAGCATAGATTTATTTTGGTATAAAATCTCAGATGTATCAAATATTCAAAGAAAAATCGAAATAAAGTTCTATGCAGTATTCGAAAATATATGAAATCAAATGTAATGTAGACCAGGTATCGGCAACCCATGTCCCGTTGTGCAATTCTCAGTGACACTCTACACTACTTTACAAATTGTCAATTTTTGAGTGCATGCGAATTTTTGAAATGGAACTTATTGGACTAACATTTTTAGAATTATGGAAAGCAAACATTGCAGAAAAACAAAACAATATGAATGATATTTCTAACAATAAATCGATGGCTATTTTAAATTATTAATTGCCGGAGAGATTTAATTGTTTGCAGAAAATTGCATGAGCTCTGTTTCCCCTTTCGGTTCTACATATCTATGTAAACAAATCTTTTCTCATACGAACAATGATTTGAGTCCTCAAAAAAGTTGTTTGTTCAGAAACATGTTAAATTGAAAGTCACATTTATACTTCTGAATTGTGATATGTATTGGAACTGCGCAGGGATAAGGTTTGCGTAAAAAATATTTTTTTTTATTCAACAATATTTAAAAGGAATTTTATATACCGTAAAATCCGGCGCATAACGCGCACCGGTGTATAAAGCGCACCTATACTTTCAAGATGAATATTTCAATTTTTAGGTATATTCACCGTATAACGCGCATCCCCTTTTTAATGAAGAAACCTGAAATATATATATATATTAAATACATTGCTCTTATGTTTTGAAGTCGTTTACTATAGAAGTATTATCCCAGACTTTTGAAAAAATAGTATACTTCTAGAACTACAACTCTTGTGTGTTTTTAGTTCATAATGCAAGTCGTTTTTTTAAAATAACCGTATTTCGATACATATAGAAGTACATTTTTTTATGCTAATCTCTTTTGTTATTTTTTTTTTTTTAGAGCTATAATTTTTATACCCGGCGTATAACGCGCACTCTTAAGTTTCGATCTTATTTTTTGTGTTCAGAGGGCGCGTTATACACCGGATTTTACGGTATTTTATGTTGTTTATTTTTTACTTTAATGGGGATATATATAAAGATGCGTAATGTATGTACAATTTAATTTTTAATTTATGTTGAAGGAATAGTTATAATTATATTGTTGTTTGCTTTTATTTTAATAAATATCTCTAAATGATTTAAAATTCGTACGTGTAATGAAACCTTAAATCAATATTTTTGACCACTGTTCTTGGACTCTGTATGCATTATTACGGGAATAGAATTGTGTCAAATATTTTCTACATTGAAGCACCCTGAATCATATTGGTAGATTGGTTTGGCCCGCTACAGCTTCGGTGTTGACAATCCCTGATGTAAACTATCAAAAAGAAACGGAGGGAGTGTTTCTTACATTATCATTTAAGTAAATACATACCCCTCCATAAAATTATTTTTCATGAATAACTCACTTCTTACATTTTAAACCAAAAAAAAATGCTGAAAAACCCGCTAAGATGAATACATTTTCTCCCCCCAAAAAATAAATAATTTCAAATGGAGTAGCAGAACTCAATATCTTCAAAAAAACCCCCTTAAAATCTTCGCATGTTTTTAATTTATGAAGTAACAATTTACAGAATACAAACACACACACACACAGAAGCATGTTTTGAAAAATAAGAATAGAGCGCGAAGAGAGTTTCTTTAAAGAACTTAACAAAAGTTTTATTTGACTTAGAGATAATATTGCTACTTCTATATTTGGTTTCTACAGAGATAATAGGACTATCTTTTAGATGGAATTATGGTTCTGCAAATCTTAACGGAGCTATATATATTTTTTTTTCTTTTCTCTGAAAAATTAAAAAGTTTGGATTTTTATCTGAAAAAATATATTGAGAGTCATAAAAGATATGTTCCTTATTATCACATTATTATCAATGATATAATAATTTATCAGTAAATAATCTCACGTGAGTTAAATTTGATTTTATTTGTATTACATGCGTTAACAATAATACTGGTATATGTCAAATTTGTCAACGATGACAGTTTGCTAGGTCCCTGGTAGCCGAGAAGTTATGACAGCGAGCTCGTGACAAACGTTGTTTACTTGAGCCTCGTGTTTACGTTTCTATTCCATTAACAATCCATCGTATAAAGATATTGATGCAGGCCAAATTCGTGGGACTTAAATACTCGATTTGTGGAGGATACTGGAGAGAGACGTAGATGCTTAGAGTAGAGTGCCAATTCAGGTTTTGATCTCGTCACTTGACTTTTGATTAAAAGTTTGAAGCATTTTACATGTGCTTAGTGATAACGAATGCTTAACGAATGGCATTGAGAAAAAAAATTAATATCCTTCGGAAACAAAATTAAAATGAGTGCTGAAAACCTACAATTTATTTTCATAAGTTATGGATCCCCAATGGAAATGCTGAATTATAAAATAAGCTTTCGCTTCTATTCTCAGTATCTTTAGATTTACAGGCAATATTTAATTTTAAATTTTAATATTACTTCAGTTCATATTCATACTAAAATCGAATCTAAAATTGAATTCAATTAATACAATGAGTCCTGGCAATAATACAATCAGCGGTTCTGGTTGCCAACTCGCAGCCTGTGTTGTAAAGTCGTGGTATTCGAATCCTGATACTATTAAAGGCCCACCGTGTATAGAAGTTTATGCACATAAAACTCTCAAGGCTCAATGTCTTCACTTTAGTTTGGTGTGGTGCGCACACAGTGAGTGAGTATATATTTATGCCTCACCATTCAGTTGCACGAGGGTTTTTGGCGACGAGCCTCATAATTTTGAGCCACGGTCAAGTGACGAAGACGGCACCTGAGCAACCTCCCCTTCTCTTAACTTCCACACCACACCTTTGGAGCCCCGATGTAGTTAACGTGCATCATCTCCCTCTGCAAGGCGGGTGTTCAGCAGTACTAGGCTCGAACTCATGACATACCAGCCACGAGTCCGTTATCACTAGACTACCGCGAGGACTTTGAGCCTCTACATATTTAACGTTCACCAGCACCTCTACATATTTAACGTTCGCCAGCACCTCTACATAGCGGGTCTACAGTGAAACTAGGGCTTGAACTCATGACACAAGTTCGTTACCATAACTACTGGGTTACAGCGGTTTCACGAATAAGGCGTAGAATTAACTCTTAAATTAAAAAATACTTACATTCAATTTTATTTGAATCAGAGAGAGAGCTGAATGAAAAAAAAAATAGAACTTCTCTTGTGAACTGCAATACTTCTGAAAGGAAAAATTCTCAGCCGATTGAATAACCTAAAGAAAAAATTGTAAAAATCGAGTAAAATATTGAATAAAAAAATGCCCTGTAATTAACCTAATATGGGACTCTTTTTTTTAAAGTTTTAAGATTTATGCAGGATTTATAATTACTTTATATAAAGTACAACTTTAATGACAACTTGTTATTATCAAAATCTAGATCCAGGTTAATAATTATAATTATAATAATTTGCTGTAATAAAAATTGCAGCAAGGCTTTTTCAAATATAAGTTCATAATTACAATTATTATAGCAATTTGAATAACTGTGTGAATATGGGATATTTATGTTTGAAATACTGAAATTATTTCTTACTGGTACATATTCTTTGATTTAGAAATTGATTAATGCTGAATAAACTATCAATTGCTTCTTATGTAAGAGAAAAAGTATTCATGAATAGATTGCTTTAAAAATTTTATATGATTTCAAAACATAGCTTAACCAAATATTGTTGTTTATATTTAAAAATAATAATTCAAGACATTATTTGTGAGTCTAGAATTTGAGCAAAAAAATATAAAATGAAAGAAAATATATACATGCACTAAAATATATATAATCAGTTAATTATATTTACATTTGAATTTCAGTTCATAAATACAAAATACGATATTGTCCAAAGTATACCTTCTCAAAATTTTTTTTACACATGTATTATATATTAAACTTATTTGAGGCTACACTAAGTCTATTGGTGACAGATCTCATAAGATCTCTTTGAATCATAGCCGCGGTCAAGTGTGAGAAGGTCGACACCCAAGCAGGTACCCCACTCTCAAAACTGCCACACCAAATCAACATGAGTACTTTGAGCTAATATATCAGCCCCTGTACACGGCGGGTCTTAGTGCCAGCATGGACTCGAACCCATGTCTTAGCAGATACAACACGGCAATGGTATTTAACTATTACCACACACAGTTACCGTGACCATTCTTTAATTTTGAAAACAATATACAGAATACAAAAAAAAAAAAATTACAACACAATCGATGTTACTCAAAACTGGTTGGTAGGAATTATTACAGTTATTTCGCAATAGACATCTTAATGATCATGGTCAGATTGCATTGACCTACAAAACTCTGTTAGAATAAACAAACCCATAAAAGGCTCCAAAGAATTTGGAAAAATAACCGCATAAGATACTTTGAAATATGGAACAATTACTATCGTATTTGAATTAATATTTATAAATCCAAAAAACAACTCTACATTAAAGTTCGTCTTCATTATTGCAAAATAACAAATTGAAGAGTCTAAAAAAACCGAATCACAGAAATCTATGAAGGAGATCCATCGTCAGATGCCCTTGTGTAGCTTCTAAATGCGACGTTAATAAATATTCAATCAATTGACCTGAATACACAAATGCAAATGCAACAACTAGATACTATATTCAGCATATTTAGATAACAATGAATCGATTTTACATAACAAAAGACAACCAAAAGTGGCTGGTATAAAAAATAAAAAAGATGATTTTTCAGATTTTTTTTTTCAAATACTGGCATAAGAATATTAAGAAATGTCAAATAGGAATAATTAAAATTCAAATATCCTAGTTTTAATTATTTTCGTTGCGTTTTAGATAAGCTGAGATTTGAAGTCACTATCAGAATATATATATATATATATATATATATATATATATATAGGGGCTTCTTTTTTTAAAAAGGATTTTTTTTTTACTAAGAGTGCGGGTGAGTGAATGAATGTTAACGTCACACTGTTCAGCTACTCGAGGGCTTTTGGCGACACTAAGAGAGTGGACTAATAATAATACGATAAAATGCTTCAATCACAAACATATTCCGATTTCTAAAGATGTTCCGAGTAGAAAAAGGCTAGTCTGTGTTTGCAAATGGGGAAACAAACTAAAATAACAGCTGTACACTAATCGAAATTAAGCTCCATTAAAGGATTTTTCTCTGTTTATAATTGTTTAATATATATTACACGAATATTTGTGGTGATAATATTATTTAATGTGAGTTTTCAAAGCAGAATTTATTGAGTGTATAGGTGCCTCTTTCCAGGCGATGCGATGTTGAATCAAAATATTGCACTGATTTGAATATATATTATTTCTAATGGCAGATTATGAACAGTTATTACAAAGATCATCAATCTACCTTGTACATCACCAAAAGTTGGTTTCTCTTTTTAGTGAGGCGCCATATTGGCGGATACCAAACGCCGCTGGTAATTTTGGCACCGTTTCCTCCCTGAAGGAGAGAAGCACCTGAGCTCTGACGATGCGAACCTGTACTAGGATTTAATTTTGCCTAAGGCACCCTCCTAGGGATCTTTTACATGCTGTATGATCATATGACATGGCCGCAGTCGATTTTCTGCATCATGAAAATCCATCGACTTCGACCGGGGTCGAACCCGCAACCTTGGGTACAGAAGGCCAGCGACAAACTAACCACGCCACCCAGCCGACGATTTGAATATATAAATAATGCCATAATAAATATATTTAAGTCAAAGAATTAAAAACATGGCTTTCATATCAATCTCTAAAATGTCAATCACTTTCCTGGTTAATTTGGAAGTAACGTCCTATATTCGTCCGAAGCATAGAACAGGTAATCAAATACATATGTTCTATACATCTTGTCATTTGTTTTGGGGAAATGTACAAGAAATACAAATTAACGGTCAAAGAACCTGGAAAAGCAACAAAAGTTACATTTTGAATCTTACATTTGTGATGTGTATATTCATTTATGAGTATGATGTATTTTATCCAGTAAAAAAAAAAATTATTTTCATGATGGTGATATAAACCAAATGTTCGAATAAATATTCAAATTAAAAAAGAAAAATCATTATAGGCACAGTTCCAAAAAAAATATAAAACATATGCTTGTACTGGTTAAATATTCAACACACATATTATTTAAATCTTTATAACTTATAGCAAAATCAAACATCAGAAAGGTATATCCTTACAAATCTAGGCACTTATGATTCTTATACCTAAATACAACCCAATCTAATTTAAAGTATTATACTGAAATACAATATTTAAAATTTATCTGACACTTTTTTATTTTAGTAACAAATGTTGTGTTTGTCAACGCCCGATTTGAGGTAGCGAAATGCGTACAATTTCAACCGTGAAATTTTGAAAAACTCAACGCCTTCGAATCTATGGAGCTCTTGGAGCCATGTTTATTGAATGATTCATTAAAAAATCGCGAATAATGATGAGGTACATTATCGGGATGATATATACATGAGTTCTCATCACAATTCAGATCGTATTCGACAAATTTTTTCACTCAAACGGTGCAAAACGCTCGTAGAATAAACTACCTTTGGTCATAAATTTCGCAGTCACTCTGCGCATGTTAAAATTATTACATAAAATTTCACGTGTGGAGTCTTGACTGATCCTAATCTTTTCGGAAACCTCTGGCATGGAGAAGGATGATCTTGTGAAAATTGTACTCTTTTTGAGTGGATGATACTGAATTTAATCAAGGTTTGTTGAGTTTAGATTTAGCTATATACTTGAGTGTAATCTATATAATTGGATCTCTTTCATTTATTTATCTAATATTTAATTAATTATTCATTCTTTGAAATTAATAATTACTTTTTTTGTATCTTTCAAACTAAATATTTGATATAAGGCTTGTTTAAGTAAAGATGATTACAGTGAAATACGCGTTAAACAGGAAAACGCTTAAGACGAAATATAGGTTAACACAGTCCCGACAGGCTACTCTGCATTTTCATGCATTTTTCTCTTAACACGAAACAAAATTCGCATAACACGAAAAAAGATTTTTTCTGGAAATGAACAAAATACGGAGAACACCACCACTTTTCAGGTTTTAGAAGAATTTTTTTTGTGAGCACAATTGCAAAGAGCCCAGGAGGAAAGCAAATTGTTATTTCGTTTGAAATTAAGATGGAGCTTCTTAAGGCTGCTGATCAAAAACAGAAGACGAAAACAGAAATCCGTAAAAATGTGGTATTACTAAGCCTACATTATGAACAATAATTAAAAAAGAGAAAATTATGGAAATGTTTGAACGGAGTAAAAATTTCACATATAGCGAAAACATATGAGAACGCCCAACCACGAGGATTTAGGGACGACTTTACTTGCTTTGTTCAAACAAGCGAGATCTCTGAATGCTCCCATACGCATCTTTAATTCTAGAAAGTATCATTGATCTTGCTAAACAAATGGGTATTACATTTTCTGCGAATCCAGGATGGTTGGAACGCGTTTCTAATCCGAAATGCGGAGGAGCATCATGAAAAGTATGCGCAGTTATTTAGAACGCACATTCCAATGGTGAAATGAATAACAAAATAGAACGACATCGAAGAAGTTGTTGGCAATTTCATGCTAAAAAAGGCAATGAAAGAAAAATATCAGATTATTTTCCAAAAATTCACTAAATGTTTCGTTTTTTAAAAAACTTGAAAATCTGGTATTAAATTTCATTGTTTGTGATGTCTGGTATTAAATTTCATAGTGAATGTTTTTGTTTCACTCATTTTAATTTAATATACATATATATATTCTCTAATAAATTTAATTTTGTTAAATATGTTGTTTTTTTTTGAAAAATCTTTTAACAAGAAAAAATATTTCAGTCTCCTCAGTTTCACGTTTATGATTTTCACTGTATTTAAGTTTCAGTCTGTGTCTCTCATAAAATTTGTTTTGAATTTTAGACACTTATATACCTAAGAAACAGTTGAACTCTAAATATGATCGGCTATATATGAATACTGATTCTACGAACAATTCACTATCAAGGAAGAAAATTCACTCAGTGAAATTCTAACTCTTTCAAAGTCCTTGCTTTATTGGCATAAAAACTATGAATGTCAATTATCTGCTCGAGCTTAGTTTACTCAGTTGACCATAATAACTCAATGCTGTCAATTAGGGTAAAAAACATATAAAGGTAAATATATAAATTTTGAGTAAACTCTCCTTTTTACAAAGGCAATCCATCGTATAAAATGCAATAGTTTTAAATTGTAAATCCAGCAAAAAATTTGGAAGAATTTTTTTTATAATCAGCACCTAATATGTAATTAAAAACTGAGTATTAAAACTGTGCTATTTATTTTTACGATACAAATTGAGAGTTCCAAAATAGGCCTCAAATACTTCAATATCTTATTTGTTTTGAATCTTGGCACCAATTAGTAAGAATAATTGTCGTAAAAAATAGACTTCAAGGTGATGTTTTTTATAGAATTCATAACTTCATCGCTGAATAATATTTAAACCAGGTAATAATTATAAAACAAACTTCTAGTTTGCAAAATTATGAATTTCCTTTGTTGAAATATAAATATATATTTATTTTTTTAAAATTTGTTAGCCGAAGGTTGAGTGTATTTGCAAAAGAATGTATTTGTGAGCAAAATGATAAAATCAAATGTACAATATGTTTTGAACAACGAGAAACACATTGCGAGCGACCTACCCCTGAAGTTGCTCCCTCACCGTCTAGCCTACCGAAGAGTGTAGGAGGAATAAAAGCAGAGCTAGAAACTTGCATACCAACAATTATTTATTTAATCAAACACACCAAACAACCATACATTAATCTCTAAGTGAATGTCTAAGGAGAAAGGAATGAGTCTTAAGTAACTAGGCGTAAATAATTAATTTAACTCAACCTAATCTATCGTTGATTACAAACCCCCAATCCACTAATTTAATGCAGTGCCAAACATCACTCTTAATCTTGAGCTGCGAAAATCAACTTTAATCTATCTCACCTGCGAAGCGAATATAACAGCTTCTTAGCTCTTTCTACTACAATTACAAAACTCTGACTTTATATAGTTGAACTAATCTAAATATCAAGGTTTTTTCTTGAAAGGGATGGCTGTGAATTAAACGCGAATTTTAGCCCAAAGACTCCAAAAGAGGATTAGTTTAGAGGTCGCATATAGATTCGTCACGATATTACAGGCACTCTTCAATAAATTGAGATCTTTTACAATTTTAAAGTTGCATATTTTCATTGCTTTGAATATTCGTATGATTTGTGTTATCAACATGTATTAAGAGAAAACTCTTGTTGATGAATGAAAAAAACTACTATCTCAATATTTTGTTTTAAAAAAAGGACCAACTAATAGAACACACATTGAATTTGACACACTGATGCATTTTTGTCAATTTTATATCATCATAAATGAAAACTTTATTATATTTCTTTCTCCATTTAATTTCCAAAACTTGAAAAGAATAAAAAGTATGATAGCACTCGGAAGTTACATTGGTATGAAATAATCATGTTTTAACGGGTTTTTCTCAAAATTTTATTTCAGAAAATTAATATATCTCTGGATATTAAAGAACTATTATACTTCAAGAATATAGAAAGTATAGAATATAGAATATTCTGCATCACACATTACTATAAAATGTAGAAAATAGTTTGACTTAAAAAAGTTTTACGATTTTTTATTTTATATACATGTTAAACATTGTTTTTAAAATTAATAAATGTATTCTGAGTATTTTAACTTTATCTAAACACTATAATGTCCCTTTATAATAGGCAATTTTAAAAATAAAATTATGAACTCGCATTTTTCGAATGGAATAACTTTACACGATCTTCGAGAGGAAACGAATGTGTGTGTGATAGACGTAAAATTTTACTTAAGAATTAAATACTTTCAACATAATTATTAATTTAAGTTACATTTCATACCTGTATCGAATTTTCATGAACTGGACTTTTTGATTATTGCTTCTTAATTATGGATTCTACCGAAGCTCTTAAGAGTAATTTAAATTAATACTTTCATTATATTTTTTCTATAATTTTTTCCAACTTGAGTAAAGGCAATTCATGTCAAATTTCACTTCATGATTCAAAGTCATTTATATACCTATGTTAGTTAATTTAAGTCAGGCATTTCAAAAAACCTAGCCTCTAATATAGTTTCCACGTACTTTTAAAAAAGATTCATCACAATAAATCTGTCATTTTTTTAAAATTATTTAAGTAATTTCATCAATTATGTAAAAAATGGATAAGAAACAGACTTTAGAGTCGGACGTGCTCATGTTTACATATTCCTGTTGTGAACAAAAAATAGTGAATAAGAAACATTGGCTTTAGAGTTAACTATACATTGTTGTTAACAAGAAAAATGGCTGAAGAATTAAAAATTGAACATGGGGCACAAATTCAACCAAAAAATGTTTCAGCACAAAATATACTTAAGAAAAGAGACATCTGACGAAAATCAAATGTTGCATTAGTGAAAAAATAAAAGTTGTTTTCCATTCTTTGTTGAGAAGAGATATTTACCGTACCTTTATCTATACTCAGTCAGAAATATTAATCATAATAAATCTTATTATTTATCTCGTCAGCTTTATTTGTATGTAACTTAAGTCTCCCTGCACCATCAATAATGCATTCAACTTATGTTTCTTTCTTTTGAAATATATTTAACTGCAAAAAGATTAGGGCCTATATAAAAGTAAGACAAAATTTCAATCAAAAATTTTACTAAGACTACGTTTTAAAACTCGCATGTCTTATGTCGCATTCAAGGATGCTCATGTAATAGATAAAATGTGAAGCAACTATTCTTTATTAAATACAAGATGTTAATTCTAATGTAGAATAAAAAATTTATAAATAATCTTTGTTATTATTAACGAACTGAGCCACAAGTACTGACATAGTAAAAGTACATCAGTAAACGATTTCGCGTATTTGTCAAGAGTATCACAAATTTCATATGATGTCACCGGTGCATCTTGTGACATTACCAACGACATAAAATTTTGTTAGTGTTGCAAAAACTTTTTTTTTAAAAAAAAAGTATCACCTTTTTGTGGGAGATTCTAGAGGGGAAGTGTCATTAAACAATTTGCATTAGTTGTAAAATAGTGTGTATGTATGTGATCACAATGCTATATATATATATATATATTTATATATGAATAATTTTAATGTAACACTTTTGCATAAGGTCAAAAGTTACCGAACCATATTGAATCAAAGACTAATTTACTACAAAATGTATTTTATTCAGAAAGAAAGTAAATGTAAAAAATATCGAAAAAATCTCATCTGGAACGAGTTTTTTGTGAAATAAACACCCTCTTATATTTAAGTGATTAATTTAAAACAAGTATTTATATATATATATATATATATATGAAATTATTTTTAATTAAAATTTTTATTTTATGTCAAGGAGGCTGAATAAAAACTTTTGTAAATTATCAGGTTAGAAGATTTAGTTCTTTTTCATATTTAGTAGTAAAAAGATTAAGTATAGTAAAATTCGATCCAAGTGTTTCGTCTTTAACTCCACTCAATGCCATAAAATGCGTTATTTTAAGACAAAAAGGAAAGATTATCTAATTTTTGATATTTTTGTGCGTGGGTTTAAGATGAAAATACAGCAGTTTTATAAGTACTATTATATTATATAAAGACAAATCTATGTACTATTTTTATTTATACGAATATTTATTTAAATATTTGTTCCCCAGATAAAATTCATTTTTTATACCATGCGTTCTGTAAAAAAAAAAGAATTACTTGCTTAGAAATAAGCAAAAAAAGAAATAAAATTGCTTAGAAATAGGCAAAAAAAAAAAAAAAAAGAATTACTTGCTTAGAAATAATCAGAACAAATTTTAGTTTAGTAATTTTTATTAATGGTGTGAAAAAAAATGCACTTTCAGATGAAAATTTTACATTTCACATTACTTAAAAATTTTAATGAAGTTATCTCCGAAATAAAATAATAATACATGAAAGCTAATAACAGAGGTAAAACGTATCAGAATTGTCACATTTTTCAATTACATTTATTTTATCTGCATAATAAATCTCACACAATACTTCTCTTTATGAAATAAAATATGTTATTTCTCTTTTCTTTCAAGTAGCCTCACAAAATGCAAACAAAAGGTCAGTTCATATTCTGACAATTATTACATATTTAACACAATGCAAAAGAAATGCTATTCTAATTTTCCTTAGATTATTTAACCTGATCTGGAAAAATTTCATCATGATTTTCATAAGATAGATTGAGATCCTCAGGCTCTAATTTCATTGGTACATTATGGAAAGGCATGGCGCCTGGATAAAATGGCATATCATGGCACATAATGCTATTCATATACGAGATGTAATCAGGCATGAGAAAAAAATAGCCGTATCGTCTATAATTTTCTAATATTCTCAATTTACTATCTATGGTCATATCCGCATCACATAAGTTTTCATTCATTTGTAAATCTTGAGGTAACATACTAAAATCCATATACTCGAATGGATTATAAAAATTGGATTGCATAGACAACCAATCTTGAGAGTGTGCATTTTCCCCAGAACAAGACAAAATATTTGACAAACTATTGGGAGTATTATTCCACCATAGATTTTGTGCTTGGAACATAGCATTTGAATCCTGATAGTGATTGAGTAGCGGTTTGTTAGTAATTTCCTTTAATACTTCAGAAGGCTTTTCCTCTTTGTAATTCATCTTCACTGACTTGCTCTGCAATAATAATAATGATTATTATGTTATGTTCTACGAAAAGAATAAATGGAACTAATTTGTTATCGGTATGCTACTCGCTAAAAGCCTAGCAGCTGTTTAGTCGCTCCAATTAGGTCTTGGATTGTAAGTAGTTTTTTATACCAAATGTCCGCCAAGCTTTATAAAGCGTTTTCTAAAGAATCATTTAATTACTGAAATTTGATGTATAAGGGCAGTAGAATTACAGCCATTTAAGATTTTAAAAAACAAAATAACAATAAATGTATCTTTATTTTCCATGTAAAACGGTGCTGAAAGGTATGAGTTCCAAGATAAAAAAAAAAATAAGATGAACTTTTTAAAAAAAGAAGAAAAAAATAATAAAAAAAAAAAAAAAATATCTATCCTGATAGAAAATTTTTTAAAAAATAATTTGTAGCCAAAAATAAATAAATAAATAAATATTAAGAGAAAAAAGCGACAGCTATTGTGGAATATGAGAAAAAAATTACAAAATCGTTTACTAAAGTAAAACAGTAAGAATTCTTAATTTCTACCATTAAAAAAGGAAATCTGCCTGACAGATATATTATAACGGCAATGCGAATTCGCACCATAAAATTAACAACAAAAATTTTTGGACGTCCAATTTATTCCATTTTTGAGAGGGAAACAATGTTTACATCTCAACCACATTTGCCATATTTCTAATAGTCCAAATCGGTGAAATTTAAGATTGAAACAAAAAGGGAATCCGAACCCATGGAAAATAAAATTGATCCAAAAATCGAATTCGATAAATCTTTTGGTCCGTTATAATTAAACGCTTAACCCTCGTACGCTTTTAAAAAGTGTGCTTGGTGGTTCTATAAGCATCCATTATCCAACGAACAAATAGAACACAAATATTGTAACAATAGTGTCCAATAAAAAAAAATTCAGATATATTTTTTAAAAGAATGGAATTTATTGCTTGATATTAATAGAGTGTTATAATAAAAAATATAACGATCTTTTACATAAGAATTATAACAAACAGAACCAAACGATTAAAATCAAAGTAACCATATTGTAAAGTTATCACCCAGCTTGGCGAAAATTTAACATAATTTCAGCATTAGCTTACCGATATCAAATTAGTAACTAAATATTGATTTACCAAAATATCACTAGATTTTCAAAACTTCATTTTAATGTTAATCGATTAGAGCACAGTTAAGAGAAAATAATACTGTACAGATGTCTTAAGTTTTTATAAAAATAATTAGCTTATTTAATTTATAGAATAACTTAAACCTCCAATTGAATTTAGTTCAATGAAAAATAAAACACAAAATAAGTAAATATATGTATAGTAATCAATATATTTTTCACAATTAGATGATCATAATTTTTATAAATAAATGATATAAAAATTGGTATTGTTTTTATAAGCTTTTCGCAGGTATAAATATTATAATAATCTGACAAAAAAATTATCACTTAGCAGTTTCCTAAAGCCTTTTTTGAGGGAAAAATCGGAATAGATTTATAAATAAAATTTAGTCTTTAATTAGGTTTTTATTTGACTTTAATAAAAATACCTAATGTTTTTAAGGTAAAGTGTTTAATAAGGTATTTTTAATAAGTACATGATAAAATCAATTTAAAGAAAATTATGAACGGAAAAGTATTTACAGCCAATCAGATTATATAAAGCGTTTCAAGACCTAAAAAGAATTAAATAATTTAAAAAATTAAAACATTTTTTATTGTATATGACAAGAATTCTGTGCGCAAATAATGTTGTATATTATTAATAATAACGGTATTTACGTATTAGCGTCACCGCAGCAAAAGTGGCGCCACGCGTATCGCACCATGATATCAAAACGACGAAAACTTTAACGTGGTTTATAGGTAAAAAAAAAATACAGAGTCACAGAGTTTTGTGGAAAATTGAGTGATTTGTATGGCGTCAATTTGGCTGCGGAGACGCTAATACGTAACTACCATAATAACTAATTGATAAATACACACAAGTATTAAAATTAAATATAAAAAGATATGTTTGTTTATTTATGTAATAGCCCGTCAATCAATAACTGGGCGAAAATTTTGAAGAATCTGCGGCTAGATTTATTTATTTGCGTAATTTAATTTATATCCCATTTCAGTCCTCTCGTAATGTTGTTGGAAGGGGAAGAGAGGCGGGTGCCCTCTGATCACCCCCAGGGTGTTCTTCCTCAAAACTGGGGTGAACCGAGCAAAATCGTACTGTCACTTGCATGGTGCGCACAGCTAAAGCTAACGACAGCCGTAAAAATCTAGCCGTTCGCCGCAATGTATTTCGTGGACCTTGATATGATGTTACTGTCGATCAGATGGCATAAGTAACAACAACAAATTCCATTTCATATTTCATTACTTATTTATATTATTTGACCAAAAAAATTAAATTGCAAAAAAACAAATTATCTGACAACAGACGACATATTGAGACAGCCAAAAATTGTTTAAATGGCGACTTGCTTCTGTTTAAAATAAATTGCCATATTTTGCTCGTTAACGCTCTGATTGATTGAATGGTTCAGTAACTTTGAAAATATTCTGTATTCTTTTCTTTAAGAGCTAAGTCCCAAATTGTTATCATATTTCGCTAAAATAACCGAAGAAAAATAACACAAAAAACAAAGTTATTGTATTGGAGCATTTGTGTGTTCGCGCAGGGTAAAGATTTATCATTATTAGTTGTACATCACAGTATTTGGCGATTTTTTCCGATTTGGCGAAAACGGCCGTCAGGCGCTTACGAAAAAGGAACACAAAATTTTATTCTATTTTCTATTCGTAAACTCACTGTACGTGAAGTTTCTCGAAATAATCTAAATTTAGAATCGGAGAGATTTAAAATTATATTTTTATATTATTTTCTAACTATTAACATGCGTTTCCTTATTGAAATTAATTTAAATATAGATTTGAAACACTTCACACACTTAACAGTCAGTAAAAGAATCAAAATATTTTTGATTTCGAATTAAGTTTTAATTACTATAATCTCTTTTGCAACCTTTAAATAATTTAACAGAATAATATAATCAAGAAAGAATTTGAAAAAAAAAAAAAAAAAAAAAATCATTTTTTTAAAAAAAAAAAAATTTAAAATAAAAATAAAAAAAAAAAATAATTTTAAAAAAAAAAAAAAAAAAACAGGCATTTCTTTAAAATAAAAAGAATTCTTCATTAATATCAAACTGAAAATGGATTTTTTCAAAATAAATTTAATCTCGTTGTAAAATTGTATTCTTTTTCTTAAAATGAACTTTATTTTGTAATGGAACATTCATCCTATAAAGTGAAATTCTACTTATTTTGAATGGAATTACAGTAATATAATTAAAACATTCCAAAAATGTATTCGAATTTTTTTATGAATTAAAAAATGAATTTTATGAATTTAATAAGAAATTAGAATTACTAAGTGAATTCAATTTCAAAAAATTTACATATCATACGAAGTAAAATAAATTTACACATAATTTCTACCCTATTAAAAATTCAACATATTTAAATTCATTTTATTTTATTTGACTTCTTAAAATATGTTCTTAAAATGTAGTTCTTCTAAAAATGTAGTTCTTTTAATTACACAATCCTTAAATAAGAATTCAAAATGATCGCCAATTACACGGTATTAATTGTTAGGAAAATCTTATAGTGTAAACTTAATTTTTCCCTTAAATATAAAAACTTTAAATTTCATCTATCTAAAAGCCAAAATTGGATGAACAAAATATTTTTACAATGTATTAACAAAAATCAAAAATTATTTTAGTAGTACCTTTTTAATTTTCTTTTTCTTCCTTTTTTTACATTTGCTATCGTAAATCTAAAAACACCGACACTAAAAATTTGTAATTTAACGATGAAATATTTTTGTAATGTGTTAGTCACTTCCATATATAAGGGAATTTAAAATTTCTAAACTTACTTTAGATTCCTGTCCTTGATCAAAATTTCGGCGTTTTGAATACTTGTTTGTCCGAGTTTTCGATCTCCGCCGTCTTGAATTGGTTCCTATTTGTCTCTTCATTTTATCCAGCAGATCTTTGCGTCCTTTTATAAATAAAGGATTTTCATATCTATTAATCGTTTTAGAATATGCTCGATACCCTTTACACTTTCGAAATCCATAAAGATTGAGTTGACGAACAAAACTTGAAATGCTATTCGTCTTAAAAATACCGTTGTTATTCAGAATTTCATTTCGCAGCAAATCGTAATTCACACAAATTTTGTCGCCAGTCAGATTCCATTTTACAGCATTAATCCTTTCATCATTGACGATAGACCATAATATTTCTGGAAATTTCATTTCCTAAAAAAATTAATTTATATAAATATTTTAAAGCTGTTTTATTTTGATAAGTTCAGTTATTTCAGAAACCTTCTGCTGTTAAAAAGACGTAACACTAAAAAGAATATTCTAATAAAAGTTTGCATCGCGATTATCAAATTTTTGATATGGTTGCCACAGAAAATTGTATCAAAATATTTTTAGAACGTAAATAATTCTTTCTAGTTTTATGCATGATTATTTGGAAACTAATTATTCTGAAAAACGAATTTTAAAATGATGTATATTCTGTAAGACCAAAAGAAAATTAAAGTGACATATTAGAAATTTTATAGAAAAAAAAATTAACTATTTTTATATTTAATTCGAAAAAAAATTTTTTTACTTGATGTATGCATTGTAACTATTTTAAGGACAGTTGAGAACTAATGATGCCAATCTGGCAGCCTTGCTCGTAAAGACAATTTTAGGTTATCATACGTAATAGGAACAAAAAAAAAATCGTCTGACAAAGGAAAAATTTATTTTTTGTGAGGTTATATATATTAATCCAACCTTCTTTTCAAATTTGTCAAAAGTAAAATAATTCTACACTTTACAACATATTTTTTTATTATTTTTATTCTTCGTCTTATTTTTGTAGATTTAACATACGTGCATACGATCTATGTTTTTTAAAATCTTCAGAATTCCTATGATATTAAAATGTTGAAAGTACTTCAATTTCATTTCTCATGCGATTTTATGTGACAATACATTTCTCGAAATTTACTGTTTTTCTCGCGTAAATAATGCATTCATGTAGATAATTTAGTTCTTTAAAAAAGAAAATGTAAAACATAATTTTCTTTCTTTTTCTTAGAACTATTATATCACCTTTCACAACTTTTTATTAGAGTTAAAAATTACTTATTTAATTTCCGGTTTAAATAACAATTTCATATTTATTTGTAGTTCGAAATTAAATTTACGGCAATTATATATTATGTGTACAAAGTTTTAATAAAATTCTATTTCTTTTGTTCTGAGAAACATTTTTTTAAAAAAAATATCCCTGTACTAATTTACCAAATATATAATTTTAGTAAATTACTTAGTAAGGAGAAAAATGTTTTCATTTTGTTTTATCTCGTTTTTTAAAAAAGTATTTTTAGTTAATAAATTGTATACGTTGAGAGTGCGTAATATATTTTTTTAAATTTTTTAAACAATTTTTCAAAACAATTTTGCCAAAGTTATTTTAATTGTTACTAAACGTATTTCAATTTTCTTCAAAGGCGTAGTACCACGTATTTTCTTCATTTTATTAATAACAAAGTAATAGCGCAGAAATTGAGAATAAATGTTTAATAAACCAGAATGAGAAAAGCTGCGATTTTTTTCTGTGCATATGTTGATCAGGTACTTAAGTATTACCTCAACCGTATTGGCGACATTTTATGAAACGAGGCGCACGACACATGCGAAATCGGTGATGCTAAGTTGGCGAATTATCTGGAACTTTGGCATTGTTGCGAAAGTACGTAATCGATAACTTATTGGTAATCCTATTAGTGTAGTTTAAACATATATAATTAAATCACTACTTTTTTATTTGCAGGAATATATAAAAACAATTTAAATGTGCTCTGTAGTTCGAACATTTGTTTCATTTGAAGCTTTATGGGTACTTACGTATTATGGCAACAATGCCTGGGTTCAAAATAATTCGCCAAGTTGGCAAACACAATTTCGTATACGCCGTATGCGTTGAATCGGCAACCATGTGCTTCGTCTCATATAATGTCGCCAATGCAGTTTCGATAATACAAATACCGCTTTATGTATGAAATTGAAATTCTTTCACATCATTTACAATGTTTCAAAAATGTTTCATGACAGTAAACAAGTTTAATTAGGCGTCGTATGATTTGAAAAGAGTTATTTTATCATAGACTTTATTATATTTGAAATTAATTCATTCAAATGTCTTTTAGAAATTAGTTTTTCGTTTTATTTTTTGCACATATGAGTAAAAGTGAAAAAAATGGAAACATTTGTTTTTTTTCAACTATTTTTGTGCAATTGGAATATTACAGACCAGAACAAATTTTCAAATGAGTTTGATGACTTCGTAAGTAAAATTCTTGAGAATAAAATTAATTACTTTGATTAGATAATAGTTTTTATTTCTGTAGGACAAAAAATTATTTTTCTATTGACTTTTCATTTCAAAAAATAATATATACTTTTTTATGTAAAAATAAGAATTCATTTTATAAGAATTTTTTAGGTATAAAAAGTTGCTCAAAATCACTTATACAGTGGGCCACAAAAGTGTTCGTACACTTGCAATTTCCAATAAAATTTAGTGTTTTCGGCTAGTAAAAATTAATTTATCGGAATTGTAATTTGTTTAGATATCTGCAACTTTTTCTTAATGGAATGACACTATTAATTTTTTAAAAATAGTATAACTATTATTTTTAAAAATTAATCAAAAAGCTACTTAAAAATTACGCCACAAAAGTCTTCGTACACTTAACAAAAATCTCTACATAACTTCAAATATTGTATTTCTTTCTTAATTTGGTACTTTGTAGGATATCTTTTAGTACCCACAACAACTTTTAAACGTTTTGGTACAGATTTAATCATTTTTTGTAAATTCCGCCCCGATTTTCCTCCATGCTTCTATAATTATGGTTTTTACTTCCCATTATGTGTTTATATGTCATGTTTTCTTTTCTTTTTTCTTTTTTTTTAAATCAAATTCTCACCAAATATGTTCTACCGGGCTAAATAAAGTGATTGAGAGGTGTTTTCAGATTTTACAGTTATTAGACAGTTATAGAGACACCAGCGGCGTACATTGAGAACAGTGCGCTTGCCACCATTATCCTGTTAAAAAATGAAGTCATCTTCAATATCTAAATTTTGGGTGGATAACTTGAAATTTCCTTTTAAAATATTTAAATAGAACTCATGATTCTCAATACCATCAAAAAATACCAAATTATTTAATCCTGAAGCCGATTTACTCCCTCACGCAGGAACACTTCCACCTCCACGATTCAGTGATCCAACTAGATTCGTGGGATTGAGTTTCAGAAAATTCAAAATTGAGAGCAAATTGATTGGGATGACAGAAAATTCATCATTTTTAGTTCGGATGGGTGCATAAAAGTTTGTAAATGATAAAATGAGGAATTTTATCCCATGAATTTATGTGGAAGAACTCGTCCATCTCCATGCTGCAGCATGGAGGTGGAGGTGTTTTGCGAGGGGGTGTAAATCGGCTTCAGGATTAGGTATTTGGTTTTTTTTTATGGTATTGAGAATCATGAGTTCTATTTAAATATTTTAAAATTAAATTTCAAGTTATCCGCCCAAAATTTAGATATTGGAGACGACTTCATTTTTTAACAGGATAATGGTGGCAAGCGCACTGTTCTCAATGTACAACGCTGGTGTCTCTATAACTGTCCCCAAAATCTGAAAACACCTCTCAATCACTTTATTTAGCCCGGTAGAACATATTTGGGGAGAACTTAATTTTTAAAAAAAAAAACACGACATATATAAACACATAACGGGAAGTAAAAACAATAATCACAGAAGCAGGGAGGAAACTCGATGCAGAATTTATAAAAAAAAAACTGATTAAATCTATACCAAGACATTTAAAAGTTGTTGTGGACACTAAAAAATATCTTACTACTTAGTACCAAATTAAGAAAGAAATACAATATGTGTAGCTATGTTGAAATTTTTACCAAGTGTACGAAGACTTTTGTGGCGTAATTTTTTAGTAGCTTTTTGATTATTAATTTTTAAAAATAATAGTTATACTATTCTTAAAAAATATTTATGTAATTCCAGTAAAAACAAGTTGCAGATATCATTAAAAATTAATTTTTACTTGTCGAAAACACAAAATTTATAATTGGAAATTGCAAGTGTGCGAACACTTTTGTGGCCCACTGTATTTAAATAGTGAAGAGACATTTTTATTCTGTACTAAAAAATTCAACTAGAGGGCAAAGGTAAGTATTCTGTTAAATATTAAATTAAAAATAAAATCGCAAAAGTTTTTTTTGTATCCAGCGTTTTCACATCTGGTAATATCTCTCGTATATGAAAATTTTACAATACACTAATAAATTAATACCAATACAGGAAAGAGAAGTTTTTCAATTTTTGACAACACGTATGATGTTTTTAAAGCAATAAAAGTAAAGTTAGAAATAAATTTTTCAGAGATCGAACTTATTATTACTAAAAATTAATTAAAACAAGCATCAAAATATAAAAACAACGAACATTTGAGTAACTAAAAATTTTTCAAGTTGTTAACGTGCAAAGAAAAAAAAATTACGATAGAAAAAGATGAAAAAAACACTTAAAGGTTGAAATTATTCTAAGAGAGTATCAATAAAAATCCATATACGTACTAAGTATCCTTTATGGGCCTTAACTCTCTTTTTTTCATTAGAAAAATAATAAAATAATGTGAAGAAAACTTATAATGGTCATTTAATACAAATTATAAATGAATATGCACAATAAACAACATGTTACAACTCATTCATTAACATAACGAACCTCTTAATTAGATCAAATAAATGTAAGTTCAACAAAATTATGATAATTGAAAAATAAAGCACAAAATAAATAAATTAGAGCCCGAAACCAACCCAGAAACAATGTCTGGTTGTGAATTTATTCAGTTAACATCGTGCTATACATTTTTTTAGCTTGTTTAGATTTCTTTCTATGCCCATTAACAATGTGAAAGTCCATTTTTAGTTGCGATAGTTGAAAACCGATATCTTTAATTAATGAATAAGCAAACAATGTCGAAACAAACTTTGAACAAAAAAAGCATCAAAATTTCATTGAGTAATTTATACAGTAATAATAAGAGCTAGATGTTAGGCATATAGTAGTCGATTTCAGCTAAGTATTCTTAAGAGTATGCTTGCTGTTTGGAGACTTCAGATTTTCACTTTTTCTGCTCTTTTCTGAAGAAACGAAGCCAATAAGAATAAAGGATCTTTTGGAATAAAAAAAATTAGCTCAGAACACATTAATTTCTTTGATTAATTTACGTATTCTTTTCTTTACGTGTGTGTATATATATTTACATGCTATTTATATGTTTATTTCTTATTAAAAATACTTATGAACAGTATCGCTTTTTATGATATCAGACGATAGCATAAAAACATATATTTTACTACACAAGTAAGATAGAAGAAAGTTGTATTTAAATTTATTTATTGTAAGAAATTACAGTTAAAAAATTTAATATTATTCACTTAATTTGCTATTTTGCTCTAAATTACATTCGGTATATAAATCATATAAGAATATTTAACTTAAATGATCAATGGTTAAACTAAAGTACTAATAATTTTACAATTTGAATAATTTTCAAATCAATGTTCTTTCTCAGGCTGTTTTCGATTTGTTTTTACCACGATTATTTTCGTTAGACATTCAGAAATAAAAAAAAAATATATACGTCTATTCATTTGCAGAATCTCTTTGCTAATAAATTTTAAAAATTGATAACAACTTCATTAAAAGTATTTACCGAAACTTTCCGTGGGATTTACATCAGTTTTAGGGAGGCTGTGTTGACTTAACCCCTTCCAGGCTCATTTTATTTCTGTATAATGGATAAAAAAATGTCCATATGCTTATTTTCAGACATACATATCTTTTTAAACATGATGGCATTATTCGCATACAAAATTTCCTTAAAATTAATGTAAAAAATCCATTTAAGTAAATGAGTCATTTACCTGTAAAGTTGGCTTTCTGTATGGCAGAAATCATAAGACCTTGTCATGAATTCACATTAACTATAAATATAAAGCTTAGAATTCCTATATTTTATCTTGAATTACAAATTTTATTTACATCTTTTGCATTTACATTATTGATTATGAAATTATTAATCAAAATTTGATCCGGTATGATAAATTCAAAAACACGGTACTGCACATAACCCAACATTGCAATCGACAGCAGAATCTTGTTTCTCTTCTTACCTTTACTGTCACTCTTTCAGCTGCAAATAATACTCTGTCGTGTTAGATTAGCTTTTTTCTCTGTTGGGGAATGTAGTCAACAAAATCTTTTTCTGACAAGTGTGAAGGGGAGAGGGGTGCTCATCAAAAGGACGTCCTCTTTTTGAAGAAAATTCAACCGAGTGGTACCTTTCAATTATTCGAAAACACAAAAAGCAAATGTGAAATAATTCGGGAATTACCGATTGCACAGTGTAAATTTTCACAGTGCAGAACTACACTCGGGATGAGCCAGGATAGTACAGGAAGGGGTTAATATTTAAAAAGTTGATTCCTGAATATATATATATTTTCAAACAAAAGAAGATATTTTTTAGATTATCAATTCACATGATTGTAATTTTAAATTAGTCACTTATTGTATTGCTCATGAAATTTACAAAATATCAATAAAAATAAAATCTCATTTTAACATGTGAGATGAAAATTCCATTTAACATTACAATATGAAAGATATGTTTTAGGAAGAAAAAAAAATGGACTATTCAGGCGTTTTTCTGCTTGAAATTTGTTATGGACTTAGACTCTACTTTTAAAGATATTTATCAATGAACTTTTTCTCTTATTCTATTTTAAAGATATCTCTATTTTAAACTATCTGCGAGAATTTTTCTCAGAGATAGATTTTAAGTTCTTAGTGCATAAGTAATGCGAGTCCTTTTTTAGATGTCCTTTGATGCCAATAGCTTTATTTATTTCCTATATTTAGTAGTGTAATTTAATTGTGAAAAGCAATTATACGTGATAAATCTAATAAGCAGATATCATAGTAATCGATTTTTAGAATGATTTTGTTGTTAAATTGCGTCAAATCATTTCCAGCGGCCTCGTGTATTCTAAAAAAAAATGCAACAGCAAACTGTAAATGCTAAGTTCGGGAAACAACTTTTAATGTTAGGTTGGGATATATCATCTTTGTCTTCATACCATTGTTCATTCAAAATTCAAACTAGGCGTATTGCCGATTTCTCGTTTAGTACCTTTGAAAAGAAAGATGAGTAATTAATTCATTAATTTTGTATTTGTTTGGAGTTTGTTTGTAAGTTTATTGTTTGGGAATATTGTTTTTAATGCTATGTGTAAGTTTCTTAAAATTTCACAGAAATTTATTAGTATTATCAAAACCTTTCGACATTCAAAATGCTCTGCCTATACATCTATACATCTAAAAATGGTTTGGCTATTTAAGGGATCTCGTCACAGGCAATGACGAAACATGATTAATTTTCGTTCTGAAAAGTTTAAATTTTCACATTTCAGCTGTGAGTGGAAATGCAGTTAATCTCTTTGGAAAAGGGACGAGCCCACGTAACTGAATCTTATATAACCAAAGCTCTTTCTTCTGACGTTGTCAGTGTGCCAGACTAAAAAAAAAAAGCGAGAGCTCTAAGCGCGCGAAAAGGCGCCGCAGGAGAATTTAGACTCAGAGGAGCAAAAAGATCCTTCCAGTAAAACACAGAGTTGGTTGTTGTATAACGAACCGGGTTAGGTGAGGCAGTAAAGCAACAAATGATTTATATAACAGTTAAGCCGGGAATACCTAGAAGTGCAATTCACGGAGGTAAAAAAGATTATGAGATAAGTTTACTTTAATATCATTAGGGTTAATTCTTTGCAAGATAGAGGATTTCTATTTTTTTTTTCGACTCATATTTTTTTTAAATTGAGATAACTATTTCAAAACAAAAAATTAACCAAACTATCTTCGCCTCAAGTGGAAATCGTGATCTAATCTTTGCACATCGTTTCAAATAGAAAAATGCCCCGATTTTCGCATAAATTCATGATATTAAAGCAAATGTAACTGTTATGAGTAATATTCAGAAACATTGAATAATCAAGCCATTTTTTTTTCTTTTAATATTTTAAGCTGAAGCTTATTTAGCTTTACTGTATCTAAAACGAAATCTAGAACATGACTTATACTAAAAAATATATTGATTCAGACAAAAAAAGTAAGATATTTTAAAAACATATATATCTCAAAAAGTCACAGAACATGACATTAAGTATGTTCAAAAGTTCCATCCTCTTTTTTAAACTACAAACTTTCAATAACATTGACGTCGCACATGAAGTTGCAATGGCAGGAATAGTTAGCGAATAAAATGCGTAGATACTTTGCATAAAAATATGTACCTCATGCTTCTATTAGTACAACATTTATAAAAATATCTGAAACGATTTATCAGGGCAAGTAACAAAGCGATGTGATACATTGCTATACGAGCTTGACAAAAGTACTAAAGATGTAGAATGCTGCAATACAGGGGCGTAGTTACCGCTGTATTTACCGTATCAATAATCAGGGGCCCCCAAGCTTCAGGGGCCTCAACATGTGTAACTACATTACCACTAAGAGGTATTTCTTTTCTTAAATAGGGTCCCTAAGAAGTTTTGATTCGGGGCACACTCAGAACAAGTTACGCCAGTTCTGCAATACACATCTTTATTTATGGTAATGGGCAATTGACTACAACATATATTTGGAAGGATTTCAGAAATTCAGGAAAGGAGACAAAACCTGTTAAGATGAGACAATATACAATTTATTTAGACTGTTTTATTTTCAAGTGTTTACTTTTTTCAGAACTTGAGCACGGCTTTATTCGTCTCCATATCTTTCATATTAAATAGATTAATTTCTGATTATTTATTATCTATCTACAAATCATATTCTAGATTGCATTTGTTTCTCAAGTTTCCCAAAATTTGTCATAAATGTATGTGTACATAAGTATTCAAATTCTAGTTTAGCTGAAATTCCTTTGGTAGGAATAAAACTGTTGTATGTAAATTCATTTGAAATTGAAAATTATCATACTTCAAGATCAAGAAGAAAGAGTAGGACATCGATACAAGAATCGATCTAGTAATTTGATTGTAGTATAAATTAATAAAAACCATCAACATAAATCATTATTACCTTTTACCAATATCTTTAATACATTTTAGACCAAATCAATATAGTTTATTTGAAGAGAACTATTCTTAGAGATATTGAATTCATTCAAAGCAAACTATTTCCTCAAGAATTCAGAAATATATTTCCGGTACTTTTCTTTTACTCAAATATTCATCCCATGTCTCTCAAGCGAATCATTTTCTGCTTACCATACGACCGTAAAAATGCTCTTGCTTTTGACCCATTTTCTGAGATGCATTTAAAGCTGCAATTTCGTCTTTATTTTCCTAGTTCTGTTTCAAGGTGAAGGGTGCTCAATCTTGAATTCTTTTTTTTATGACGGCACGAGACACGAACGCACGACAGAGCTAAAAAGAGGTGATCTTCACTGGAGAAGTTGATTGTGTAACGCTTTCTAAGACCGTAAATCTCCCCATAATGAGCAGCAGCAAAAACGTGTTTTGCCAACAGCATTAAAATTAGTTTTTGATTAGACATGTTTTTATCTCTATTCTAGGGTTATATATTGATAAATAGAAGGTCACTAGAAGGTTCAAAATAATTCTTAAGACAACAATAGTTATGTGTTTTTTAGTTTACTCATACTTCACATTACAACTCGCAAAACAATTATGAGAACTTACATGATAACATCCTTATATTTTAGATTCTCTTGCATGACAAATTTACAAATGAGTTTAATTTAAATGAATGTATTGCTTTCTTGATTATTTACAAACATATATTCCCCTTTTTATTCCTTACAAATTTCTACATGATCTATAAAAGTAAAACAAAACTATAAATGGTCAATAACAAGTATCTCAGACATCTGGAAAACTTTTATGCTTTCTGAAATCAGAGCTTCCAAAAACAATTTTCCTTTGCACTATTTTTAGTCCAAGTATTCAAAAACTTAAAAATATGCTCATTTTAACTTAAGTGATTAGTCAATTGAAATAACACACATGAATCACATAAATGTTTGAAATTAAAACTGTAATAAATGGCTGAATTAGGCACTTATATATTCAAATTCCTCAAATAAAACTAAAAATCTTACCGCTTTTTTATTCGTAGGCAGTGGCATAGCTACCTATGGGCTAGGCAGTGTCATGCCCCAGGGCCCTCAAGCTCAGGGGGCACTCGGATTCTGACCACCAAGCAAGCTACAATAATTTCTCCCACATTTAAAATATAAATATAAAATGTTTCAATACAACTATAATCATGGCACAATTCAGTTGAAAATAATTTAGAACTTGTAAGGAATTTCATTTAATAAACCTTTTATTTTATCTACATCGTTTTATTTCCTAATACGTATGCTATAACTTATAATCTTGTCCGTTACTGTTTAATATTTATTATTTATTAAGTTACTTCTTATCTTCCGGTTCCGGCAGTTTCTAAACTCTTCACAGCTGTTCTAGAAGAGGTATGTCATGGTGTCAAATAGAACCCTAAAGGTTCCTAAAGGTCACACAAGAAAATTCATGCACATATATGTAGTTAGTATGAAGCTTTATTTTCCTGTGTTCTGTAGAGTATGATAAAATGCTGATATTAAAGTAGCTTTGTATGTTTAAAATGTTTAAATTTTTTTACTTTTTTACTTGATAAAATCCAACCAAGATAGGGTCCTCATTCTGTTTTTTCACCAGGGCTTTTGGATACCTAGCTACGCCACTGTTCGTAAGTGAATAATACATTATTAAATATTGGCATTATACTTCATATTGCAAAATATATAAAGATTGATGTTGATTGAATTAATGTTACGAGACAATCCTTTATACATTGATGAAGGTGTCAAGGAATCAACAGTTTAATGCTTCGATTTATTTCTTCTGAATTTAGTGAAAAGCATTTCTGTAAATGCCAAATGAAGTCAAGTCTACCCTTTCAAATATGTACTATTGTGTTTCATATTCTACTATATATATTTTTTTTATTCAACATAATCATGAAGAATTTCTTGTGTTGTAACAGTTGCAATATCCAAACTTTATATTAGCAATTAACTTTTTTTTTAATTTAAATTAATTTTCTAAGATAAGTTTACATGTTCAAATGTAAATCTTCTTTCAGAAACAAAAACTCAAATCTAAACAAACTGTTAATAGAAGTGGTCTACTCACAAAGAAAGACTTTTGTTTTGAAATTACGACCATGAGAATGATTGGAATTAATACTATATTATAGAAGTAAGATAAGGGAGATTGATGGCAGATCCCGTTATTTTAATTTGCGGTTGACTGACGAGAACGAAATCGAGCTTAACTTCCACACTATATATCACGAAAAAACTCTTTGAGCTCACACTTCACTTTACGTGCAACAACTTACGAACTTCGATACGAAAGTTCTTAAGCAAAATCAGGAATCGAATGTGTCGTTCTAATTGAACATCGTCGGCTACAAGTTCTGATTATAACAAGTAATATAAAAAAATAATTAAGTCAATTCCTACTTAGATCAACAAAGAAAAATTTTATTTTAGCTATTTTTTTATTAAATAGTTACAATTAATATAAATATATATATACATAGGACAGAGTCACAACATTAAGTGGTAATTAATTTTTATTCATTATCATTAAAGTATCTTACTGTCATCCAAAACAATCGTGTATATAAAATTTCAGTTCAGCTGAATGCTTTAAAACGTGAGAAAAAAAATATTTTAAAGTTTAGATCCAAGTCACTAAAAATGAAGCCAACGTGACTGTATCTGTAATTCTTTAAATAATTAGTTTCAGTCAATTAACTTTCCTTAAATATAATTAAATTATCGTATTTTTACCCAAAACTATAGTGTATAGAAAATTGCTGCTCAAACGAGAGCTTTAAAATGTGAGAAAAAAAATCTTTTCTTTTTTTGACACACCAAAATGGTCGCCAAGTCGCCAAAAATGATGCCAACATGGCTGTATTTGTAATTCTTTAAATAATTAGTTTTAATCAATTAATTTTTATTAATTATAATTAAATTACTGTAATGTCATCCAAAATAAGCATTTATATAAAATTTCAGTTCAATTGAGCGCATTAAAATGTATTTTATAAACGATTGAAAATTCCACGAAGACAAATCCTTATTTATATTATAAACGCGAAAATTTGTATGCATGGATGTTTGTTATTTTTTCACGAAAAAACAACTGAATGGATTTTAATGAAACTTTTCAATAATATAGCTTATACATCAGAATAACACATAGGCTATAATTTATAAAGATATTGTGTGACGTGTCCAAAATATGACGATAATTAATTATATAATACAAATACTCCAAACAGACCAAAAAAAAAAAAAAGAGGAAGAAAAACAGGAAACAAAAACAATAAAAAAAAATAAAATGTTTAAAAAAAAACACCGGAAAGAGGATTATTCTTTGCAAGATCTCCTTCTCCATTTTTATTTTAAAGAAACACAAAGGCAGAATGCAGCTGGGTAAAATAAATAAGAAAGAAAAGGGTGGTGGTGGGGGAAGTAAAATTATTGAATTTTATTGAAGGTATCATTTTTTCTAAAAGAAAAAACAAACAAAAAAAACAAGAAATTAACCTTAAATTATAATGAAATTGTTGACTAAGAGTTAAACCAGGAAGCTGCAATATAGTATGGGAGAAAAAGAAATAAGGTTTAAAGATTGAGAAGAGGGGGAAAAAAAGGGGTGGAGGGCAGGAAACATAAAAATTTAAAACACATTTAACGCGATAATTTTAATTGAATAGGCAGGTATTGCATTTTTTAAGTATAATAATAACTACCGTACTGTATTTTTTGAAAGTGTAGAAAAAGTACCTACTAAGAATATGCCGCTAAAGCGTAAGTCTAATCTTTCCCAAGATTCACTGCATGTAAGTTTTCTATAAACTATTTTAATGATTCGAAATTTAAGATTCCCTTAATGCTATTTATTTATCAATATATATAAAAATGGAAGTTTGTATGTATGACCTCGATTCACTCCAACACCATTCAACCGATCACTATTAAAATTGGCATGTATATGTATTTTCTCATGAAGAAGGTTTTTGTGCTATATTCTTTGTTGTAACTCCCCACCAGGTGGAGCTACAGCATATCAACTTCTGCACCGTTCAATCAATTGCCAACTTGACTCTATCGCCAACATTTCGCTATGTTTCCATTGAATTACCATTATAATTTAAGTAACGGCATTGTGCTTGCGAATATTGCAATTTTAACATAAAATAAATACAACAGAAAGTAATATTAACGTATTACACATCTAGATATAAATTATTTAAATTATTTTAAGCGTTCATTACACAATATTTGTAACAATGTGTTACTTTTCCCGAGCAGAGATTAGCTTAGGAAGGTGTTTTCAAAAATCGACCCACAAGAGAGTTACGGGGCGTTATAAATATAAAAGAGAATCCTATTTATCAGCTTTTTTTGTTTGTTTAATTTGTAATTCACGTAAAATTAACTCATTAAAAACTTCTTTATTCTTCAATCTGTATTGTTTAGATTTTCAATTCACCCGTGCGAAGAACAGGTATACCCAGCTTGTAAATAAATAAATATATAGAGAGTGTGAGCTAATAGTTGGAATTGAAAAGTACAGCTACTGAAACATCTACCTTACAAGCAGGTGAAAAATTGATAACTCTTTTTTTTTTTTTAATTAAGATCATGCTAAATGCTAGTATAAGAGATCTGGTGATTTGGGACTACCAGCTCATAAAACGTACCTTGGTACCACATCATGTGTTTGTACAACATGCACCATGCCGACACTGATGGACAAACACAGAAAAAGAATTATATGTATAATTCGTAACTTCCTTTTTCTCCACACTCTAACGTTGCTCTGTATTTATATAAACAAAACTTTCAAATAAAATTTCTATTAATACTGGTACTTGCCAATACTATAAATGCTACCTGTTATGTTATTTTACGTTAAAATTTATAATTTAAATTAGTAAAATGTACAGTAAAACAAGTAATATAAAAAAAAATTAAGTCAATTCCAACCTAAATCAACAAAGAAAATTTTTATTTTAGCTACTTTTTAATAAACAGTTACAATTAATATAAATATGTATATACATATGACAGAATCACAACATTAAGTGGTCATTAATTTTTATTAATTATCATTAAAGCATCGTATTGTCATCCAAAACAATGGTGTATCATAAACTTCAGTTCAACTGAATGCTTTAAAACGTGAGGGGAAAAAAACCTTTTCAAATTTTGACACAAGTCGCCAAAAATGATACCAACGTGGTTGTATTAGTAATTCTTTAAATAATTAGTTTTAATCAATTAATTTTTATTAATTATAATTAAATTATTGTATTGTCATCCAAAATAATCATATATATAAAATTTCAACTCAAAATTGAGCGCTTTAAAATGTATTTTATTAATGATTGAAAATTCTACCAATATAAATTAATTCACAGTTATGTTGGCGCAGTTTGGCGATTTCTTTTCTTTTTTTCGGAGTAAAGTGAAATTTAATAGGGAACAAAAATCATTCATAACGTATATGATTACTTGTTTTCACAGCTAAATAATAAGTTTCAATTGAATTTTAATTTTACGTTGATAAAATTTTAAGCTTTAAACGTTTTTCTATGCATTTTTAGGTTCAGAATTTCAACTCTATATATTTAAGAAAAATTTCTTTAATTTCCGTATTCTGGCGCCATATAATTTAAGGTAGAGGTGATTCAAAATGATGATCGAAAGCGTTTCTCTGTAACATTTAATGTGTCATTTTGTTAGCCTTGTCATACTTAGAATATTTGTGTATTTACACTGCTCTTCGAATTTACGTTGTATATGTAATTGATAGTTCCATGTTTGAAGCCAGCTTTTACCCAAGTTCTACCTTTTTGCACACGAACCACAAGTTAAAATAGGTTTTAACCACTACTTTATGTGTTTGTTTTTGGCATTGATGCCATAGTTGTATAACAGGAAATGTGACTAAGGGATACTTTTTTTCACCACATGTATTCCACTGAAAAACTACAGCGACTAACGAATAACGATCGAAAATGTTATTTTGCTTTAATAAGTTTCACTTACTAAATTTTCTCATCAGTTAATTTTCCTTTCTTTTTGTCTCTTTTACCACAACACAATCTTTACTAAAAAAAAACCTCTCTTTTTTTGTTTTTTAATTTACTACTTTTTAGTAGATTTTACTGCAAGTCAACTTCTTGATCCAGCAGTTTACGAATGTAAATCTAACCACACACATACACAAGAAAAACATCACACAGATGATTGTTTTTGAACCGTTTGTTACTTTTTTATTCCGATGACAGCTTTTGACATTGTATTTGTAATATGTCTCTGTTTTCTGAAATACAACTTACTGACATGCTAATTTAAACCTCCACGTACCTGACATAAAAATATTGCACACTTGAAACACTGTTACTGCTCTTTGTACCATTGTAAGCGAAATCCAGAACATACGATCTCAAAAAAAAAAAAAGAAGTTTAGAATGATAGAAAATTACATGCTAACATTGTTAGAAAATTTCCCGAAAAGATGCTGAATATCATTTGTACTTACTATTTTTACTTTATTACATGATTCACGCAATATTTACTGCTTGCAGTACTAATGTTAGCAAAAAAACATTTCATATGTGTAAAATAATTACACGTGCATAGATTGAATTTTTATGTACAATTTTTGTGTTCCTTTTTAGCGAAAATAATAGAGAAAACTTTGAATCCGATTCACTAATAAGATTTATTAAAATTTCTTAAGTAAAGCACAACTATTTTTTTTTCTTTTTAATCAGCGGTATTCAATTAAATGTTTAAATTTCCAGATAAATGCTAAAAAGAAAGAAAAAACTATGTGTGTGGTTACACGATAGAAGTGAAAACTTCTGATGTATTCTGCTCAAGAGAATCCAATTATTCGGAAGTACTATTTTCACATGCGGGCGTTAAGAAACCCTATTTTTCATGTCCATTCATCGGTGGGTTTGCTTCGTCCATCTTCTGTAAAAGGAAATGCTTAAATAATTATGTATTCTTATATATTTATATATGAGAATATACAATTTAAATGTCAATTAATCTGTTTTCTGAAAAATATGTTTATATGTAAATTACTTGTGTAGATTATATTTATTGAATATATATTTTTACATAGCACTCACGTACTATCGCGGGCTGCGGTAGTCCAATGTCAAGGTATCGGATCATGGCAGGCATGTCATGAGTTCAAGCCTAGTACCACTAAAGACCTGTCGTGTAGGGCAGCGATGCACGTTAAATCTGTCGAGAGCTGAAACGTCCTCCCGTTGGTGTGGTATTTAGGAGAGGGGGATGCCAGCTCAGGTGTCGTCCACGTCACTTGACCATGGTTCAAAATTACGTGGTCTATCGCCAAAAGCCCCCGTGTAGCTGAACAGTGCGACGTTAATATTCACTCACTCAAGTACTATCGCAACAATGCCAACCTCGTCAAATTGACAACCCTGATTTTTCAAGTGTCGTAAGTGTTGAATTGGCAACCATACGCTTGCTTTCACTTAATGTCACCAATACGGTTCCGGTAATACGTAGATAATGTTTATATAATTTATATAACACTATATACTGTGTAAGGCTCGGAAAACGTGTGTCCTGAGAGCCATTTACTTTTCTTAAAATTCTCTGAGCAAACAAAAGGAGTAGATTTGTACTTTTTCTCAATTAAGGCTCTTATTTACTCGTAATTTCTTAGTTAGCATCACTAAAATAAACCAAAATATTGTCAACGTTTTTCGACAATTAATCTCATTAAAATTTCGGATTTTAATTCTTTTGGCACATTTTTGTGAATAAATGCTCTTTCTTCTTAATCAAAAAATTGATCCTCTGTGTGTGTGTGTTTTTCGTTTCTTCTTATCATCAATCTCTTACATAAAAACAATAATTTTTTTTCAATTATTTTCACTTGCACTCCTCTTCTCTAGTACACTCGCTGGAGTTGAATGGAAGTGGGCTGCATGACAGTAATATTTAAATAAAGAAAACAAAATTTCAAGGGAAAAATGTGCATCAAATTTTTACTTAAAAAAACACGTGCCTTCAAAGTTTTCAATCCAAAACTAAGCGCGCATCGCCGACCTGAGCCCAATTGCCGACTGGAGCCAATTAAATCCCAGTGAACACAACGCACCCGAACCTGACGCTTAATTTTGATTAACCTTCAGCAAAACGCGCGTAAAGAAATAAACCCTTCAAAACCATAATAAATAAAAAGAATGTGTAACAATGATTGTTTATATTTTTTGAAACCTTTATTTGCGACTATCAATAACAAACACATTGTAACGATCATTTTTCCGACACCAGATGATGAAGTCAGAGACCAAGAGCGGATAGTGTTATTGCCTGTGATAGTAGAGGACAAGGGTCTCCTGGAATCCATATCCTTTTATATCTCTAGCCTGACTGTGCCTTTTCGTATCCAATACGTCACAACATCAAAAGCCCTCCACTTTGCTCTACATTATTCCAAAGTAAAGTGCTTTTTCGTGAAACCCTTCTTATAGTCTTATACGAGGCCGAGGTGACCAAATGATCAGGATGGGGAATTTCTGGCTGGAATTTGCTTTTGTCGTGCTCATAGGGTTCACTAAGTCTTAGTGTCACTGAAGACGTGCCTTGAAGATGTGTTGAAGCACGTTAAATGGACTCAAAGCTCTCATGTTCAGGGTCGAATCATCGCACAGACAAATGAGACAACAACTTAGGGCCCTGTCTAACTGCTATTCTGAAAATGTTTGTAAGTAAGGCAGTTAACTTTTCAATTGTATGAGTGCATGAATAAACATATAAACACAAGTATATTGCTTTTTATACTATAACAAGATTTATCTCGTATTCGCAAGACACATGGCAACGGCACATTTATAGTATCCGTTAGCAGATCGTACTTCTTTTTAACAGAAAATTCTTTTGCATATAGGTTTTTTTCCCTAGTTATAAATGCTTCACTAAGACGAAAATAGTTATTAGGAACTAAGGTGTCCATTCCCCTTTAGATACGGAATCAATTAAAAAAATAAAGGCATTTGACAGTATAAAAGAGGGTTGACTCCTTCCCCCTCCTTTCTTGAGTTGCACTGCGTTTGTATCTTTTATCTATTTTATACATCAAACTAAACGTTTTGG
>BMAV01013807.1:412908-451380 GCA_019973955.1 Trichonephila inaurata madagascariensis | reverse complement strand
GATAGATTTAACGTGCATCGCTGCCCTACACGGCGGGTCTTTAGTGGTACTGGGCTCGAACTCGTGACAAGGCAAGCCACGATCCGATACCTATACCACTCGGCTACCGCGGCCACTTTAAATTATTCGGAGGAAAGAAAATTCTGATTTATTTTAACTCGTTGAAAAAAAAAGTATTATACATACAGGAAACATTAATGATTCTGAAGATTTTGTAGAAATTTTAAAACTATGACATTCAAAAGTAAGATAGTTTCTGACTTACAGTTCATTATCGATTTTATTAGTATATGGAATATTTATAGTAATAGTATGTTTTAAAGAAAACCCATTCAAAAATGAATTTAAAAGGATAACACATTTAGGGGCGGAATGCACCTATGAAATTTAACATAAAGTTTAGTAAGTCACCTTGCATTAGCATCTGATCTCAATACGTTAGACATAAATTTTAAAAGCAATGTTTTTCAATGTCTTATGCTACCGATTTTTGTCTGCTTATTTAAACTCGAAGTCCCTCTAATCATAATTAATGTTCTTTTTAATTCTGAACAATGATCAGATGATGAGGTTGAATCTCATATTCCATATCAATGTTACAACAAAATGAGGGCTGAAAAATTTAACGAATGTCCTACTATCAACCATTGTAAGTGTGGTATTCTGACAACTAGACAACCGAAACCTGGAAAAATATTAATTGTTTATTTTATGTTCAATCGCATACATTTATCTTCATCGTATAATCAAAGCATATATAGGGTATCAGAAAAAGGTTGTACCTTTTTTAAAATTTTTCTCTAGTTTCTCTGGGGTACTATTAGTAAGTTTTTTTTATACCAGAAGCTAGGTAATATATATCAAAGTTGTTTTTTTTTGTTTTTGTTTTTTACCAAATATGAACCTTACAAAGATTCAATATGGATACCCTTTGTGAATCGGCAGATATCTAGGCGATACTCCATTTCTGCCCATACTCGCACCAACATGCCTCTTGTAACAAAAGAAACAGAATGTACCCTTTTCTTTTTTTTTCTAGGTACCCAGTTTGTAGAGAGTGGTGAAAATTGTCCTGAAATCTATTAGATACTTCAAGTTTTGAAATATCCGCCTTTCCTGTGTGCACAAAATTGTCAACATGGCGCCCACCAAACCACAGAAAGCATTTTGTGCTGTGAAATACGCAAAAACAATGTCTGTTATCACAATTCAACTCAACTTTCGGCGACAATTTGGGGTTGATCCACCGGACAACAACTCAATTAAACATTGGCATACACAACTAATGGAGACAGGTTGCCTTTGTAAAGACAAAAATACCGGGCGACCACGTTCGGAGGAAACTATTGATAGAGTTCGGTAATCCTTCCTTATAGTAGCTAGTAGCTTTCAGGCCAATTTTCACCACTTTGTACACTGAGTATCTAGAAAAAAAATAAAGAAAAAGGGAACTTTCTTTTTCTGCCGTTACTAGAGATATGTTGGTGAGAGTATGGACAGAAATGGAGTATAGCCTAGATATCTACCGTGTCACGAAAGGCGCCCATATTGAATTTTTGTAGGATACAACTTTGGTACACACAAAAAAAACACTTTATGATATATTACAACTTCTGGTATAATAAAACATTCCAGAAAATCTCAGAGAATCTAGAGAAATTTTTTTTAAAAAAGGTACAATCTTTTTCGGACACTCTGTATATAGGGAATTAGCTTAATGTTAATAATTAATCATTCTTAACACTTTTAAATCGATTGGCTAAACTTATCCAAACCTCCCAGTTACTTATGTGCCATATTCATTCTTTCGGAAGAGAATAAAAAATCCGTAATAGATTTAACGGTAAAATTTATTCTTGATATGGTGGTATTCTTTGAAGAGATAATGAAGGCGAAAGATGACAATTTGCATTCTTCTCAGATGTACAAGTTAATAATTATGTAATTTCTTCGAAAATAGTTGTTGAAAACACTGCGCAATCAAGAGGCAATGAGCCAAAGCTTTATATAACACGTGATGGAATCTTACAGATGCCATCCTATTATTTTAAAAGTTAAACTTATTCTGCTTCAATCATTTTCGCATACATGTAGTTTAGAAACAATGATACAATTTTCATTAATATTTTACAAGTTTTAAAAGAACCTTAATTAATTCTGGTTAACTCAGATGTTCCAAAACAGATAGGCAATAGCAATGAATTGTTCAAAATATGTTGTTTTTTAACAAAAAAAAGTATTAATTTTATATAAAAAGTTAACCTTTGAGATATAACAAAGGGGAAACTACAGTAAAAATATTTCTAACACCTTTTTCTGATTGTAATTGCTCGTTAAAGGATTCTTTTACCAGTATTTTGGGGGCATTTAATTAATGTTTCTTGCAAACAAATCAAATGAATTGAAATGAATTCATGACATGAAAGAGGAGAAAGTTTGAATTGTGCACATACTGTAGCAAATTGGACATAAAATAAATGGCTGTCTACTTCAATTTCTGATGTCCCGCTTTTATCTCACCCAGTGATTAGTGGCGTAACGTGCACTCCCGCAGCCACCGCATTGCGGGGGGGAGCAGGACTCAAAGGGGCCCAAAGCCTTACTGATGCCAAGTACTGCTTGGGGCCCAAAATTTGACTTTTCAGGGGGTCTCAAATATTCTGCGTTACGCCACTGCCGGTGATTCTCGATGTGTTTACATATGAAGAGAAGGAGAGAGAGATCACACAATAGCTATATATGTCTACCGTCCGTCTACTATGCAGGATGTATTGCTTTGGTACCGAGAGAAGGGTATAAGACTTCAGATAGGGGCATGGACTTGTATTGTGTTGCCAGGCAAAATTTTCAATGCTCATTAGTATAGGGATGACAAACTGGATCTTATCGTTCGTCCTTATGTTGCCTTAATTAGTAATATCTTAATTTTAGATGCAGTAAATGCTTCTTATTTCACCGTTTACCTCGTGGGCCGTTTTCTTGAAGAAGAACCTGTAATTTAACTTAAGTGAGTGAGTGAATATTAACGTCGCACTGTTCAGCTACACGAGGGCTTTCGGTGACGGACCTCGTCATTTTGAACCATGGTCAAATGACGAGCACAACACCTGAGATAGAACCCCCTCTTCTAACAACCACAGTACACCAACGGAAGGACGTTTGAGGAGCTCTCGACAGATTTAACGTGTATCGCTCTCTTACACGGCGGGTATTTAGTGGTAATGGGCTGGAGCTCATGACACACCAACCACGATCCGATACCTTGACTACTAGGCTACCGTGGCCACAATCTAACTTAAAGGCCAGCGGAGAATCAAGGATTTTGGTTCAAGAGGAAGGCTAGAACCATACAAACTTTGTATCGTTGTAGTGTCTCCTGATATTATTTACTAAAATCATAGTGACCTCCCCCCTCCAAAAATATAGTTTAATTTGAGGAAAAACAAGGGGTAGGGTAACTTAGGCTCCACAGTTTCTCCCCTGAATTTGCATCGGCCAGCATGATCTACCTACTTAAATGTCTTTGAGCATATGTAGTATGTTCTCGGTAACCGTGTTCCTCTCTGGCCTTAAATCCCATCCTCAAACTTTAGGTAAGCCCAGAAGTGCTTCAGGGGATCAATGGCCTTGCAACTGATTAGCAACCTCTCGTAAATAGCCAGAGACATCGCTGTCAGGCTTGTATTGATTTTTTGGATAATCATACGCTTTCTTGAGAAATTCTTCTTTATTCAATTTCTATATTCAAATTTAAGATATTTTATGTTCCTGTTGAGAGAGAAAGATATCACACACACAAAATGTAAATTTTTTGCTTACAGTTTCCACGTATTTTTAAGTTACATTTTTGATGTGATAAGTAAATTCTACAGTTCGTCCAATTTACTTGCATACTTTTTGAATTTTCACCAGTTTTGTTGCTTAAGTTTAAAAAACCAGTGAAGACCTTGATTCTTTGTAAAATTTATTTTTACTAGAATCATAATTAATTCTTTGTATGTAATGAAACATTTAACTCATTGAAACAATATTTATAATTCATTTTTTCAAAATGCAGTGGATTATTCAAAGCTAATTTGTAAAAAAATGATGAAAATTCGATTTACAGTTCTGTAAAACATAATTCCAAATTAAATAGTTATTTATTTGATAAAAATGAAGTTATTCCAATAATAAAAATCATTCAACATCACATAGTGGTGATCAGGGAAGACTGGGAATAGGAAGAATGTTTTCTAAATTTAGGAAACCCCCATTTTTCCTCGTTTTAGCCGTTTATAATAAAAATTATAGGGGGATATATATTAACTTGTTGCCTTATGACTGAATTATCTTTCACTTCTTCAAACATTAAGGTATCCGACTACGTTCGATAACCATGATTTTGCAAAAGCGTATAAATGGATAATATGTATGATATTTAAGTCACTTAGATTAGAAAATGTATATAAAATTGTTTTAAGAATATTATTACAATAAAAAATTATTTAAGTACAATATTTTGACAAAAAAATGAACATAGAATGACCCATTTTCAAAATATTCTCCTTTAGTGAAAAATGCTTCTATTGTAATAATATCTCTCCTGTATATAGCTCAGACCTCTGTACAGGGGCTCAACTAAAATTTTTGAAATATATAACTTAGAAAGGGGTTTATCCATGTTTTACGACAACAGAGAAGAGAAATTTTAGGAAAAAAACCGCCAATAATTATTTAAATTGTTTGTAACTCTGAAAATAATGTGAATTTTTCAAAAAAAAAAAAAATAGTTCAGACTGTCTGGAGAAGTCTTTACTTTATATAAACACTCAACACACTCACAAAATATTGTTATTTTAAAAGCATTTTTTATAAAAGGAGAACATTTTGAAAAAAAAAGGTTATTCTTAATTACTTTCTGCCAAAATATTGTATTTAAATAATAATTTTTTTTTGTTAAAATGTCCTTAAAACAATCTTATACATGTATTCTAATCTAAGTGACACTAAATATCCTGAAAATTATCTATTTATGCGCTTTTTTAAAATCACGGTTCCGAACGTTGTCGGATACCTTAAAAGAAAAAATTTCGTGACTATAAAATACATACAAACTGCCGCCATGCATTGCGATTGATTAGTTCATATGGGGACGAAAAATAGAGAGCACTCACGAATTTGGCGGAAATTATGCTGTATAATAATAATCAAATATGCAAAACAACAACAAAATCGTATTACTAGTGCAAAATTGATAAACTATTAATTTTTACTACTTTGTCCAAAATCTCTAAGAAAGCGTTGAAAACTTTCCATTTTGTTGATCGAAATTTTATAAAGTTTTTTCCTACCTCTCTCTCCATTCTTATGTTCTTCATATACTCTGGTATTTTTTGTCTTGAATTCGCGTTCCCCTCCTACCTTTGTAACTCCCTATCGGCTGTACTGCTATTAGTTCCAAAGAATGCTATCAACATATGCCCTGAAAAGTACGTCTAATAAGAAAACGAAGAGCATTATTAAGAAGCTATTCAACATCTTAAAATTAATCGCTAAAAGAGTTTTAATGGCAAAATCTATGTTTTTGTGTTTGTATATGTGTTTGTTGCTGGCAATGCTTCAAACACTCTGATTGAGCCGAGATCTTCACATTTCTATAAATTAATAATATTTGTAATGCATATTGTCTTCCTTTCCAAGACGAATGTTTTCCTAACAACTTCTATCGAACTTTTTTTCGTTTCTCTTTCTCTCCGAAGGATTATATAAATTATTATGAAGAAAATTAACGCGATAACATTTGTTACAGAAAAAAAAAAAAGAGCAATCAATAACTCAGGAAATTTGAAAAATAAAAATTCTAGATCTTTTTTAACGGCAATATTGTATTAAATATGACTATGAAATATTTATTGTCGTGTAAAAAATATTTCATAGACAAAGAAAAATATGTGCATAAAAAAATTATTGTTAGATTTGTATTTTTTTTTTTTTTTGGTTAGTGCGGGATAATAGAATTATTTCAATTAAAAATAATTTAATTTATAAACTTATTTGTCTTATACAATTTTTATTTGAGCGCGTTATTCTCTGGAATAAATTTGTATTCACTTTGCTTTTAATTTTTCCAAAATTTTCTAAACCTCAACGAACATACAATTCAATTTCGAATAGCTCAGTTGTGATAATCTATTTTAGTTCTTTATTGCTCGATAGATGGCAGCAGGAGATATTGTAGAATGAGTTTGAAATTTTTTATTTTCACACTAAGACGAATTTTTAAAAAAAATATTCACTCAGTTTTTTAATGTATTAATTCTTTGATACACAAAATAAAATGCATTTGGTGAAGTAAAAATTCATATAAACCAACAACAGCCATTATTATTATTTTTTTTTAAAGAAAAACTTCCCGCATTCAATGAAAAAAAAAGTAAAGAAAATAGTGTTCGACGATTGAAAAAAAAACAAATAAACCAAAACATTATGTACTTAAATTGAATTATAGCATACTTCAATGAATTCACAGTATTTCAGAACATTTTTCTGAATGAGCTGAAAACATTTTTAATTTAAAAAATAATAATACCACAAGCATAAGGTGTACCCTTTTGAGTCGTTATTTCTTATTAAGATCTAAATGACATTACATGCTAAAATAAGTCATTTCAAAATTTAAAACAAGTAATATAAAAGAAAAAAATTAAGTCAATTCCTACTTAGATCAACTAAGAAAATTTTTATTTTAGCTACTTTTTATTAAATAATTACAATTAATATAAATATGTATATACATAGGACAGAATCACAACATTAAGTGGTAATTAATTTTTATTCATTATCACTAAAGTATGGTATTGTCATCCAAAACAATCGCGTAAATAAAATTTCAATTCAACTGAATGGTTTAAAACGTGAGGAAAAAAAATCTTTTAAAGTTTTGACCCAAGTCGCTAAAAGTGAAACCAACGCCAAAATAGTCGCTAAGTCGCCAAAAATGATGCCAACGTAGTTGTATTTGTAATTCTTTAAATAATTAGTTTTAATCAATTAATTTTTGTTATTTTGATTAAATTACTGTATTGTCATACAAAATAATCATGTCTATAAAATTTCAGTTCATTTGAACGCTTTAAAATGTATTTTATTAACGATTAAAAATTTCACCAAAATAAATAAATATGGAGAGAATGTGAGTTAATAGTAGGAATTGAATAAGAGAGAAAGGAAATAAAAAATACATAATGCATTTTACTTTTTTTGCGCAAAAGACTTATTTAAAGCCATTTTTTAAAGTTTTTAAAAGTTATTTTGAAAAGAATTTTAAATAATTCACCATTTCTTTAATACACATACGTAATTTTTTTTAAAAAAATTGTCTCTTTGCATAAATTATACTTGCTACTGGCCTGATTGCTGTAAGAACTGTTGCTAAGCGAAAACTCTGCTACGCAGATAAACCTAAAAAAAAGAAGAAAGAAGGTAAACTGTTTTTATAAAATTAAAATTTATTTTAAATCTGAAGACTAGCAAATAATTTTTCTTCATAATTTGGACGAAGCAGTATCTTATTATTTATTTCAAAATTGCCAAATTTCTACCAATCGCTTTAAATCGGTTCTCCCATATGAGATTTATGATTTGATTTTTGACGCAGATGATAACCGCAGTCTGAATATCAAGAATGAACCGGATGATATGTTTATTTTACGGTTTGCAATCTCGTGTTATACTTTCAGGTCCGGGATTACATTATCCAAAACCCGAGATTGTTTCCGGGATTAGGATTGGACTATTTATGAAAAATACTTAAGTACTTCGGGGAAAGACGCCACACTAAGGATATTTCGATTAGTACAATGAAATGACAAGACCATGAAAAAAATACATTTTATTTTTGAATATTTAATTGATTATGTGTACAAGTTAATTCTCTTTTTAGTATGAAAATAAATTAGAAATTTAATGTTAAATAAATTCATTTAATTGTGGCATCTTCCCCCATATATGGGGGAGATGCCACCAGTCATGGAGTAAGATGCAACAACACCAGAGTAAATAAAAAAATAAAAAAAAAATAAGGTAAACATTACAAAATTAAATATGAAGTAACAATAATTATATAGAAAAACAAAACAAAAATTAAATTATTTTATAATTAGCTTGCTAAACATAGTAACAGTACAGGTTCGAATAACAGCCTACACAACATTTCCCTCAGTGCAAATCTTCATACAACCATTTGTTGCATTCGATGCACTGAATCCAGTCACAGACGGGACCTTTATTAGCATAAAAGTACCCTTTATACACAGCACAAAAATCGTCATCATTATCCTCATCAAAACTGTCACCACTATTATCTAGAGCAGTAATACTCAAGCTGTGGCCCGGTGGCTTTTTCTGAGTGGCCTGTTTATGACACATTGTACTAAAAAATTCAATTATTTAAGAACAACGTACTAAAAAATTTAGCCGGTAATTCTATCAATGAAGCAATCAAATCTATCAATTTGCTTTTTTTAATAGCAGAATTTGTCGTTATATATATATATACTAATCTCCCGTTTGGTCAGAGGAAGTCAGACCAGATCAGTGAAATCTTTTGACTTCAACGAAGTCTGATACTAGAAGTGGACTGTGGCTGATATCTTCCCAGAGCAGTTCAAGGTAGTCCAAGATATGCTGGGGTGAAGCCTTTTCTAGCTGGCATTCAGAGAAAATAGGAGACCTCTTATTGCCTTGAGAAAAAGTGAGACTTTTTAAATGGCCACTGGCAAGTTGGGACTGACAAATGTTTGACTGTCGTTCACAAGAAAGAGATAAAGCGATAGTAGAATGTAAACAAGAGGTTTGGTCATGGATGAAAGGAAATTGAGAGACTCCCCATAATTCAGTAAGAAAAAGCATAAATGTAAATATTTTTTGTGTGTGTTTGATAGAAGGGTTAGTAAAGTATTAAAATGGGCTGCGGTAGCCCAGTGGTTAAGGTATCGGACCATGGCAGGCATGTCATGAGTTCGAGCCCAATACCACTAAAGACCCGCCGTGTAGGACAGCGATGCACGTTAAATCTGTCGAGAGCTGAAATGTCCTCCCGTTGGTGTGGTGTGGTAGTTAGGAGAGGGGGGTGCCAGCTCAGGTGTCGTCCACGTCACTTGACCATGGTTCAAAATTACGTGGTCCGTCGCCAAAAGCCCTCGTGTAGCTGAACAGTGCGACGTTAATATTCACTCAAACTCAAAGTATTAAAATAAAAACCGAGAATAATAGTTGTGATATTTTGGTTAATTTTATTCTGTAAAATGTCGTGGCCCACGCGAGATATCTGTCACATGTATGTGGCCCGCGTGAAATACTGTCATATTTATATGGCTCACCAGGAAAAAAGTTTGAGTACCCCTGATCCAGAGCAATTTCTTCGCTTGAGGATGACAAACTGACACGTCTCTTTCTTCTGTTTCTTCAAAGGTTTCTTGTTATTTGTATTGACCTTACCCGCCTTTTCCCGCATATTTGCTCCCCTCTCTGATTCAGTTAAGATTTCTGAAGTTAATTTTATTACACCCGATTGGTTTGCGTTTTATGACCAGAGGAATAAGGCTGTGCTCCCGTGCTCTGTGCTGGTGGAGGCAACCGATGGTGATAGACCAGTTATTATTAACTGCATTAAAGTATTATTAATTGCATTTATATTTTACACAATAGTATACAATGCTACAAAATCTTTAAAAAAAAAACAAATTTTGAAGTTCATTTTATTTATTTCTGAATCATGTGGCGTCTTCCCCCAAGTATAGAGGAAACATGCCACACACGCTTATTTCCTTATTGCTACACTGTTAAGGGCGCATCTTCATGCATCGTATATGTTACATTATGCGTAAAGTACTTACATTGCTAACATCTTATTTAAAATAGCAAGTACGTTTATGGATTTTAAATATGAGGAACGGAATACTATAAAAGTTGTACTCGCCACTTGAAATGTTCAAAAGATAAGGCCGATTAAAGGCGATTAGTTCAGATAAATTCACAAGCCACACTTAATGTCGGACCAGACTCTTCACACAAGGGGCTCAAAATTGCCACCTATCGATGCAAAAAAGTACTATTAACAAACTGTCGTCTTCTCCCGAATTACCTTATACATTAGACTAGTTGAAATTACGTAATAAAACTGAAAATATTATTTAAAAATTGGTTTAATATTCTTATTTATTGCAACAAATCGAAACAAAACTTAATTCCTTATTAAAAACAAATAAAAAATAGTACATAATGAAATTTTTAAAACAAGTCTTCATTTCTTATGTTTTTGTAAATAATCTTTAAAAAGAAAAAGCCTTGTCCAGCACTTTATTGTTCAAACGGCTTCTTATTATTGTTACAAATTGTCCTGCCGAAAAAATTGCTCGTTCAGACTCTACACTAGTACGTTTTATCGTCATTAAATAGATGTTCTTCCCATCACGTCTCCCTCCATTTTCAAAAAGAGACATTTCTTTTTGAATTTTTGATGAAAGTGTCTCAAATCTAATGTGGTGCATTGGTGCATATCCATTTTTGATAACTTTATCTCGTTCTTCTGATGCACGTAACGGTTTTTGTGTACAAATTAATTCAGTTTCAAATGTTTTACCTCATTTAAAATAGAAAATCTAGTTGAATTTCTAAAAAAATATTTTACATTATCCAATTTTTTTTCACCCCCAAAAATATATAAATTTTCTAAGAATTAAACCCGTAGAAAATTTTAATGAGAAAAAAATTTCAAAATATAATTTAGGCAAAAATGACTAGATGACTAGTGTAAATATGGACATTTGGGTATATGTCCCAAGGGGGTATATGGGTTTGCGTATAGTCCTAGTGTCCTCTTGTGAGCACAGCCTCCAGTGATTATATTCCGTTGTTTATATGTATTTTCTTATAAAATGTGTTGATACACATCCAAAAATAAATTTAAGAAGTTCTAAGCCATTTTTAATGTCTTGAACAAATCGGAACTGTATGGATAAATTGGTATTTATACTTATTACACCGTCGGCCAATATCGACAAATAAAAAGATGTCGCCAATTTAAAAAAATGTTGCCATTACTGTCATCATTATTATTATAATGTTCGAACATACTGCGAAATGATTTCCACTACTGGTTACATATAGTGGCATTTCACAACGTCTTCTGATTTGACAAAATTGGATAGCCATGTATATAAAAAAAAATTTTAAAGGCCACTGTAATCTACAAATTAAAGAAATGGATTAATTCTTCAAAAATTATGGGTATTAGAATTTAGACTCTTGAAATCACTTCATGGAAATTATTTTGCAATACGTATTGAGCTTGAATATCTTAAAGAAAAGGTTGAAAATCTTAAACAGAAAAAAAAAATCACTCATGTATTATACCAAGGACCAACTTTGTCAAATTAAAAGACGCCGACTGTTGCAACTATATGTTACCAATAGCGAAAACCTACTCCTGTTCTTGTGCAAACACAATAGTTAAAGAAATAACATTTTGTGGCATCTTTTTATTTGGTGAAATTAGTTGACAGTATAATACGTAAATACCATATAACTTTACATTAAAACTATTCGTTATTGTTAAAATTAGTCACCACAGTTCCGGGGTTCAAATTCCGGGCTGGGCAAGGCCCGGCCTCAGCCTTTCATCGCTTCAGTGAGTCGATAATTGAGTACCAAGCATGCTTGGGAACTCAACACTAGTGGTTTCGCATCAGACTACCCATGCACCCCAATGCCTAAGGTCACGTAAACTGAGATGGCCACAGTAGGCCTTGACCTTCATGGGCTGTTGCGCCATTGAGTCAGGTTCAGTTGTTACTTGCCCGCTTTGCTGGGTATTTCAAGGTTATGACTATATTTATAATTAAAAAGTTATTGATATGTAAGTCATAGCAATGAGCTTGCGATTGTATTCAAAAACAGTTTATAACCTTCACTTCTTGATTTAAAATCATTGGATTTTAATTTCTAAAAAGGAAAATATATTTATCTTTTCCACCCTGAAACCTCAATCATCCGTAAAACACGTTCTTAGTGAATTTCATTCAACAACCACTATAAAATGTCTATTTTATTTCAAGTCTGTAGGTCTAATAGTTCAAGAATATGGGATCTTTCGCCTATTACTCCCTCGCAAACTCCCTTGGGATTCGATTTCAGCAAAGTCCGTTCTTAAATGTTACCAGTTTAAAAGATGCCGCCATATGCATTAATCGTTTTCCAAACATGAGTGGGAATAATTTTCCACAGTTGGCTACATATCAAAACATTTGGCGCGCCTTTTCTCAAACACACACAAACACTTTCTTAAACAAAGGGAAAGGATTTACAAGAAATTTACTCAAAGTAATGTTTAAAATCTTTTCTGGTAGAAGTATACTTACGGGGTTTATTTGAAGCATCAGCAAATCTCCCAGCAAAATTTTGGAGGGACACGACGAAACAAGTATACAAGAATTTAAATTTATATATAAGATCATAACATTCATTGTCAATATCTGATTGTGCAGTTCCAGAATAATGATAAAACATTCACAATGAACCGCATAAGATTAAAAAAAAAGAAGGTAATTATAAAATTGTTTGAAACTTACGTATTGTCCCAACAATCGCCAACTATGTTAATAACTCGCCAAGTAGGCAACCCCGATTTCTTTTGTGTCGTACGGGCTGAATCGGCAACCAGGTGCTTTGTTTCATATAATGTCGCGCTAATAGGTTGCTGTGATACGTAAGTACCAATTTTTTTTATCATTAAAAGTATCATTATTTATAAAAACATTACAAAAAATTAGAACAGATACATATTTTAAAAACAGTAAATTTTTATATTTTTGTATGCATATATATATTTTATTAATTCAAATTACATGTTGAAGGAAATGCACTCGAGTTTGCATAATATTTCATTTTTCCGTAACTATATTTGCATTTTTCCGTGATTGATACAGTAGCTATTTTAAATGTAATCAAATTCACACTGGCATCGTAATAAATATTATCATGCTTGAAAAAATTATAGCAATTACAAAGGAATGTATCGTGTCAAAATTTTGTCGTGATTAATGCCAATTCATGTCCTTCTCATTGTGTTTTCATCTGTAGCTGAAAAGTAAAGGTAAAGAAGAAAATGAATTGAAACACATAATTCACATTTTCAGCGATATCGTGCATTGATGTTTCTTGAAAAAACCGTTCTTAAAATCTTTTTCCTGTATTTAGAAATGTCGACGGAGGAACTGTAACTTTTCTGGTCCTTTTTGCGACATTTTTTGAGTGAATTGAACTTAGTTTCTTATGAATAGATACAATGGTAGTACAAATGGTTTCTTATTTCCGCTTTTTTTCTTTTCAGGATTTTAGAGAAAAAATATCGATTATTCCTTCTTAACATTTAAAAAAATTCCAACAGGAAAGAAAAATAATACACTACTGGGAATTAAAATTGTAACACCATAAAGGAAAGCGAATACAAAAAAAAAAAAAAAAAAAAAAATTTTGGAAAAAAAACAGTATGGCATAAAGACAAGATGATTCGATTTGCAAGCAGTTTAGAAATTTACAGGAATTAGCTTGTTAGTTAAATTAATCCAACAGCAAATTTGTAAGAACAGCTGCCCCCCTGGAGGCTAAGACGTTCCCTTACTTGGTTAGGCAGAGAGTCAAACTAGGCTTGGATGACAGAAGCACAGAAACGGGTAACTCATTCCATGATGCGCTTCAAGTTTACGCCACACTTCTTCGAACGAATTAACCTGAGAGGTGTGGCGGGCCATTCTTTCAGCAACCAATGGCCAGATGTTTTCAGTGCGTGACAGATCTGGAAACCTTGCAGTTCACTAAAAGAATTTAATACCCTACGTATCGAGGAAGGTGTGACGAGCAACATGTGTGTATTGATAACAATACATTACTTCCAATAACAATCACTTATTTGGCATGTGGTGGCAAGTCTAAAACCGCCCTCAACGAACGTAAACCTGGACCAGCTCAATATAATGTGTTGAATATAAATCTGATCACTACTTCTCTGCGGCCCTTCAAATCAAATTGTCAAGTGATTGGTAACTTTTAATTTGATGAGAATAGGATATGACAGTGTCTTTCAAACTGGGGGCACACCCCCTCCCCCCCCTAGGGAGGCATAATAACTCTACGAGAGGGGTGCGAGCGTATTGGAAAGTCAAAAATAAAAAAAAATATTTAAAAAAAATATTAATTTACTGAAAGTAAACAAACCAAATACATTCTGACATAATAAAAAATAAAACCAATATTTACACTGATAAAAAGTACACTTATAAATAAATATATTAGTACTGAACAATGTATTTTATAATTAATTAAACAATACTAAGTTAAATACAAGTTTAATAATTACCAGTGACGCCATGCGCTTGTCTCGCTCCCCAATGCCTCCGTTTTCCACGTAGGAGCAAGTATATGATATATTGGGGGGGAGGAGGCGGAGGAATAAATTAGGAAACCCTTTGATATACTTCGGAAATACTGTTAAGGTCCTTTTATTGCATTTCAAGGCCTTCCGAATAATTTTATGCATGACAGTGCACAGAAAAGGTCGTACTTCGGTAAGACGTATATATACGTCCTTGGAATTTAACATGCCAGTTGAACAAGATGTATATACACGCCGGTGGTACTTCAGAGGTTAAAGTCGTATTGTAGCTTTAGCTTCAAAGTATAGCGTTAATGAATTTAATGGATTGTTATTTGTATGGAGGGGGGGAGGAGATGAAAATTGTGTGATTGAATAATGATTCGCAAATATTGAAAGTTTGAGAAGCAATGGGATATGGGATTGTAAATAAAGTTATTCCTGGAAATTATTTTGATTTGGTGGAGCTCTACATGTTATTTTTAAATTGTGTTTCTACATGCTATTTCTACATTTCTCGACAAGTGCGATTTCAAGTGCCAAAAAAAAAAAGAAAAAAGAAAAAAAAAAGAGCATAGCCATATGAAATTACTTCCAAAAAGCATCGGGATATTTTGAAACTAATTCGATACATTGCTCCCAGTTTCATGCGCGATTTTGAATTGTATTATTGTAACGTTAAGCATCGTAATGTTATCGCATCATCCGTCAACTTGGCAAATGTACAACTATTCGGTGCAAAAGTCCGTAGAAGCATAACATGAATCAGTAACGTTCCTATTGTAATGTCTATTTTTATTTATCCTCACCTTTGAGAATTATTATCGCCATACTGAATGGAGAGAGAAATGTCCAAATACAGAAAGGTAAACTGTTGGAGTAATTAGACACCAGCTTTTCCCTACATGTCCTAAGAAATAAACGTCACTAAGAATTTACAGTACTTATCGGGGACTTAAGTATTATACCATCGATCAATTTCTTCATATCAAATTACGTCGCCAAATGCCGCAATAATGGAACACTATTTCCGTACATGTTGCAAAATAGTAAATACTATGACAGTATTTGGCAAAGTCTTTTGAATTGGCGACATCATTTTATCTAACGAAATTGGTCGACGGTTTTATACGTAAATAATCTTATCCTTTATGGAAACCATGGACTGACGACTGTTTTTCCGAGTTGTTGCTAATATGAGCATTGTCGATATTGGCCAAAAAGATACATTCACTACAAACAAAATGACAGAACAGAATTTGGCGTGTTTCCGCATGTTTGGCCTCATAGTACTGAAAATCTATATAAGAATCAAATTTATTATAAAATTGTTAATCTTTCGATAAACAAATAACCGAATTCGGTACTTACGTATTAGCATAACAATCGCCAACGCTTGGGATAACTCATGAAGTTTGCAACCCCAATTTCGTATGCATCATATGTGCTTCGTTTCACATAATGTCGCCAATAGGTTGCGAAAAAACGTAAAGTACCCCGAATTTCTTAGCCTTAAGCAAAAAAGTTCTAAACAGATGCCAATAAATCAATCTAAATTTGATTAAAAATATCATCAAACCTGGGAAATATTTTTAACCAAAATCTCACACAAAACAACTTAGGCATGAAGAACACGATTAGTTTTTAAAATTAATTTTAAAGTATTTTAACATAATTTTTTTCACTTATCAAATTTATAACTTAAGAAGATAATTTAAAAAGTACAATATTCTTAGCCGAACGATTTCTTATATGTAGCCATTTTACCAAAATAAAGTTTGAATATATGGAAAAAAAATAATGACAATGAATTTTTTATCAAATATCATCTACGTCATTACATAAATCTTTAAATATTGATATATTCTCATCGCAATATTCTCATACACGTATGCTTAAATTTGAACGGCCATTAATTCTCATCGAACTTGAAAATTCCACGTCAAACGCTTATCTCATTGCACATTTTGATTGTAAAAAGACCTTAACGGGACATCTTTCATCGATAAAGAATCAATTCAGCTTCTATCACTGTTCTCTTGGAAAAGCGAATGTTTCAAAACATCGTTAACAGAATGTCTGTCATCAGTAAGTTATCGTTTAATATCCTTTCTTTACGCACGAAGATTACGTGTGTTAAGGATTCACCGACGCTATATCGCCATTTTGAAAAAAAAAAAACATATGATTGATCATAATATTATTCTCTCCTTTTCACTTTTGTTGAAACATTTTCAGCTCACACAGTTGTTGCAGTGATGTTCAGTACAATAATAAAAGCGCCAACAGTTTTGTAAAATTTTAATCTTTATAAAAGATCTAATTCTTAAAAGAAGTTTGTTCATAAAAATAAATATAAACGCGAATATTTTAAGGATAATATAAATCTTCATCTTCATGAAATAGCTCTTCAAGCTTGAATGGATAAATCAAGTGCTGGTCAATCAAAGAGAAGGATCAACATATGAACAAACTCGACGTAAGAATCAAAAATTAAACAGGAACAACTCCTTAATTTTAGACTGAAAGTTTGCAGAATACAAATGTATAAGGTTCCCATTTGTTAGTATTAGGGACAACAAGTTTTTTTTATCATATTTTTTATATAATGTAAACTGGCAACACCAGACCTCAGAACGCTTTAACTGCAGCATCTTTTTTAGCGATTATTAAATGATATTATTCATTGAATAATTTGCCATTCTTCCAGGTAATCAACTCCTTACATCTTTATATCTTATACACAAAGAAGTTTCTCTCGCACAGTTATAAACATTTTAATGCCATTCTGAACAATACAATTAATTGAAAAATATTTCTCAACGTTTGTGGCAACAAATAGTGCAGGTTTATCCATTGGGCGCTTGGAGCGGGCGCCCAGGATCCCGAATAAGCTGGACTTAACGAGGTTTACTGGTAATAAATTTCAATCCGCTAGTGCCAAGGGGGCCTGTAGATCTTCTGCGCCCAGGACCCTAAATGAGCTTAAATCGGTACTAAGAACAAAACAAAATATAGAAGAAAATTAACACATAATATGAATTTCGATACAGACAGCTTCATTAGGCATAGACCATATGTTCCCTACCTTTTTCGAACTGGCACCCCCCTTTTCTAGTGAATATTTTGATATCGCCCTCTTCCACTCTAGTGAAATAGGAGTGTACATAATACATGGTGAAAGCACGAATTAAATTTTTTAAAAAATATTCTATTACTAGTAGAATATATTTTTTAATTTAGTTTTTTTTTCTAAAGCCCCAAATTTTTTTTACTTGCAAATCTGAAATGACTATTGCCACGAATGTGCAATTTTAAATACATACAATCAACATAAGGTAACGAGTATTACAATTTACTTTTGTTAGTACATAACTAGCATGTTTTTCTTTAGTCCTTCTAGAACAATATTTGGTTAATCTGCCCATGCCTCTCCATACCATCTCAAAAACCCCTAACTTATTCTGGGTCTTTTACTGCCCTCCTGAAAGCCTCAAACACCCACAAGAGGGCGTTATCGCCCATGTTGAGAACCTATGGCCTAGACCAATAGTTTGCGCAATGAAGTACAAGCACATATCTCATTTATGAAGTATGGGTAAATGACACCCCTGTAGCATGAACTAAGTTAATATTATGCTAAAAAGTTTGAATAAAAATACAGTATTTTTTAATTGTCTTTGCTAAAAGTACGCATAACATACCAGTTGATCTACTTTAAATATTACTTTAAGATGAATTCTTCTAAGGCTTTTATTTATTTTTTGGAAAGGAATTTTCGGAAACACCTTACAGTTTCACGAGTTCCGTGACTCGACAACGTTTGAAGATCTCTGTGTTTAGCAAATACGCGTTAATATACAGATGAGGCGAGGTTACTCATTCTATATATAAGGTAAACATTTACGTAGGAAAGCACATTATATACTTTGGATGCATTAGAAAGTGCTCAGCTGAACTCCAACTTAGCGGGAAAAAATACTCTGGCCAGATCAATCAATACAATTTCATTTGAATATGTTAGGTGTACTTGATTTTATTTATATTAACGTCGCAGTCTAAGGCAACGTGGGAGATATTGATGGAAAGCCAATAGGAACCGAGCTCATCTAAAAGGGTTTACAACTACAAACTGTTTATCCAAAAAACCACCTCTTCCCCTCTTAGCTTTTTGTTGAAACTAAATCTAATTGCTGACGTTTTCTTATAAAAAGTACAAAGAAAAACTTACACAACTGACAAGAAATCTTAAACACTAAGTCCCAAATCAGAGATTGGAATTATACAGTTTCAAAATACACGGAAATGAAAAATATACTCACACACAAATAAATAAACAAGGTAAAAGACTGGATAAAACTACATTCAAATCTGTTTATACAGGCAACTCACATAGTGATTGTCTCCATTACAGATGCAAATTTAACAAAAAAATCAAACTCAAAGAAAAAAAAAGAGAGAACAAAACTTGTGACTTATAAAACTCCTATTAAATATTTGTTGTGATAATGCCACGACTACCTGATAATACTTTTTCCTCAATATTTTGCTTCATATTTAATGTAAATGAATCTCTACCGGAATGAAGGCGACCCATTGTAGAGTTCCCCTTCTTTTCTCAATTCCTACTATTAGTTCACTCGCTCCCTATATATATTTATATATATATATATATATATACCTTGTTCAAGTTTTCCATTGTTAATAAAATACTTTTTATTCATTCACTCAAGTTCAAATACATTTTTTGAAACTTGTAGTGGATGACATTTGATGTGAATACTTTTATTAACGATGTTAGTTAACCATTTATTTTATTGATGATGTTAGTTAATTTTAGTTTTATATGAGAGAAAAACAATTAAATTTGTTCCGAATGAAGGTAATAGATGGCGACAGTATACTTTAATTATCCAACTACCAGGTATGAAAAGCTCAATTTGTTTTTCAATAGGAATTGACTTGAAGAATATTTTTTATATTACTTGTTTTAATTAATCTCAACTCCAATATAGACATCATAACCTAGTCAAGAGATGACGACGATTCTTGAGCTGGAAACCCAATCTCTACACTTTCAATCCATGACAACGACAAATTTAATTTAAATCAACTTTTACACTCCGGGTCTTCAATAGCACCAGTATTCTACCTTACAAGTCGAGTTCGCGATCATGGCAATCCATACTATTACGAATGTGAATGTAAAGTAAGCTTTGTAGGGTTGATGTGATAGATTGCAGCGAATGATGCTAGAAATTGGTTTTTCGGTACGGTCATGATAAAAGCCGTAGACTATATATATGGTCTCAAAAAGATTCTGTGTCCATTAGTGAACATATTGCTTTCCCAGATAGCGATGTATTTTTCCAGAAGATAACTACAAGGAATCATAAGGAGAAGTTACGGACAGTTTTGGCTATATAAGACGTGATAAGGAATTATTGTGAAAGAGTATCTGGTACCTTTAATACTATGTTTTTAGTACTCATAGATCTTAGTGCTTTTGATGCCAACTGATTGATGGAGTCAGATCGAGAACCATGAAATTCATCGTGTTAAGGAGTTAGTTTTACATATGTCCTTAGCCACCATTTTGAATCCCATACAGACGATAGTAAGATTTGGCTAAGCTCCCTCTCCCCCTAATTTTGTGGGAGAACAACCTGGGAGGTTATCAAGAGCCTCTTACCTCTCCTCTCTTCTCCTTCCCACCAACCTTTTGAGAGGACTTGTGGCTGGACGATTATTTAGAGTGCACACAGGCTCTATACCTTTATAAACATTCATGCCTTCTCCGGAATTCGAATCAAGGACCTATGGCACAGCTGTTAGAGTCACTTACCACTACAACAGGATGGGTGTCACCAGTAATGTAACAGAGAATGTTAGCCCATCCCCCTCATGCAAAGTCAGGTTTGATGCCCCAAGCATGTACTTACAAAGAGTATGTACTAGGCGTCATTCAGGCTTTGGGTCCCGTAGAATCCTATCCCCCCTCCATGATGCAAGGTATACGTTACGCCACTGGGCATCACTCATAAATATTTTGTATCACAAAGAAAAAGTGTAAAATTTCTCAGTTACATTACTATAGTAATTTTAGTAATTCTAAAATAATTTTTTGATTCGTGAATAATTCTGTGCTTTACACCATCTTTGTATTTTGTTTTTAGTTTTATATAGTTAACACCAGCACACATTTCAATTTATATTGAAACATAAAAAAATTTTTTTAGTTATGCTTAGTATCATTGATTGTGCACAGTCAAACTTTTGAAACTTATTCCATTATTGTAAATGTAACTGTTCTTTATGTAAGTGAAATTATTAATTATATTAGTGAGTTATAATTTATAGAAGTACAAAAATAAAATTATTTCCTGGGACATCAGAATAAGGCTTTGATATTTCAGGTAAATCTAATATATTAAATTACCTTCGTAAGTTACGTACTTCAAGAAGGGTCTAAATTACGTGGTCCGTCGCCAAAAGCCCTCATGTAGCTGAACAGTGCGACGTTAATATTAATTCACTCACTCACTCTGGGAGGGTCTAACAGGGTGGCCTTCTTGCGGAGTGGAAAAAATCTAATAATTCTCCATTTAAATTTTCTTTCGAGGGATTTCGTATAAGTTATGAATGTCGTGATCCCTCCAAGATATCGGGGGGGGGGGTAATTAATTCTTTTAGTTTACCCGCCTAGCGGGAAATATCTTTTTAACCACAACTTCATTCAATCAAAAAATGTCACGTTGACACATTTTAAAGTAATATGAATATTACACCAGCCACTGATTCTGACCAATCACCGTATTAATTGACCTAAGTCATATGATTATCAAAGCTTCCTGTTGGGAAAGATATAAAATATGAGAGAAGGTAGAAAGGAACACTTTAGTGCAGTGTCTTAATCCGTCTGTGTTTGTCTTACTGCTATTCCCTTTAAAGCTTTATGTGTTAAAACCAATAAAATGTGCAATTAAAATAACAAAATATTTCCTCATCTTTTCAACGATTGCAACCTAATAGTTTCCAATTTAAATGTTACATATATATGTCGCAGGGAAATGATGAAATTAGGGATTTGATCAAATCCCTAACAGATATGATCAATTCATGGAAAATGTTAAAATAAAAATTCTTTGGGTCATTTCCCTGAAGAGAGTAAGTGATTTGATCAGATCTCTTAACTGTTTTAGTGAAAAGATGAAATTAATAAGTTAAAGAACTCACGAAGCTCTCTATTTTCGCTTGTTACAACTCCTCTTTGACTCTTCTCAAGCATCCATTCAGGGAATTTCCTTAACACTATGAGAGGAAGGTTACGCGCATTTTATTATTTTTTCTATATTTCGAGCATTTTTTTAAATACCTTCCTATTTATCTAAAGATGAGTTCTGATACAGAAAAATCTAACCAAATGTGTTTCTAAAGAATATTTTTAATGGATCTATCAAGACGTTTTTGAAAAAGAAAAAAAACTGTAGATTCGTGAAAGAACAGAAGTTGTAATAATTAATGGTTAATTAAAATTAGCACCATGTCTTAATCTGCAACTGACACATAAACAGTACAATTATGGAAAAAAAAGTTCGATGTTATGGAAGTAGGAACTAAAAAATCTTGTTTTGAAGAGTGTACGAGAATCCAACCCAGTAGTGTAAAAATAGTATTTACGGAAAATTGTTATATATTTTGGAAAAACATCCGTCAATCTGCCACGGAGGAAGAGACAAAAAGCTGTATAGCAGCAGTCAACAACTTATGGTACGCGTGCCACATGTGGCACGTGGTACAATTCTCAGTGGCACTCTCCACTACTTTAAAAATTTGTTAATTTTTGAGTGGATGAAAGTCAATAAATTTGTACTGACAAAAACATCTTCAGAATTATGGACATTTACGGAATTACGAAAAAATTCCGAAATATAACTCTAAAGATAAATTGACAGCTATTTTGTAAATTATTGCCTGTACTCTGCTTTCCGCTTTTGATTCTACATATCTAAGTAAAAAAATCTTTCCTTATAAGAAAAATATTTCGAGTTCTCAAAGAAATTGTGCAACAACTGAATACTTGGCATCCAGTGACAAATTCCACCCCTTATTTTGCGATATGAAAGTAGAGACGAGCACAAACACTATTTTCACATTAAAATTTTCATTTATCTATTTATTTAACTATAATGTAAGGAAATACTTTTATTCCATGCTGTTTATACTTTATTTTAATAAATATGCTTAAAAATACATTATATATGTACAATTTTAGTTTTTTTATTTTTGTTGAAGATATATGTATACTTTATGCTGTTTATTTTTATGTCAAGAAATATCTTTAAATTAAGCAAAATTAATCTATAATAAAACTGTAAATATCTACAATCTTGATCTCTATTCTATAACTTTGTATGCAATATCGCGGGAATCGAATTATTTCAAAAATATCCTATTGTGTGCCACGTTGAACAATATTGGTAGATTGGTTTGGCACATCACAGCGAAAAGGTTGTCGACAACTGCGGTATAGACTGAAATCAAAATACCTAATAACTACTTCAGTTGTAATGGAATTTTTAAAGCTGTGCAAACTATGTCAGAGTCAAAAAGATATTTTTCCAAACAAATGAATCATTGTTTACCAAATTAATTGTATTTAGCGACTTCAATCAACGTGACCAAGTTTATTTAGGTGAGTTACAGTCCACCCCAGATAAAAATTATTTATGACTATTAAACAATCAGGACTACGATATGAACTTTAGCTTCCGCTGACTTAACAAAAATCTTCTGAAGTAGCAATGGAGCTATTAAAATAATTTTGGAAGTAGGTTGTCCCTTCATATACTACAAGGTGACAAGGGTCGTTTGCTTACAGCTGCTGTCATACAAGAATTAACAAGCCAACTTGCAAAATTATAAATGGTACGCCTGGACATCCGACTAGTGAAGGATCTGTTGAGCAATCAAATCAAGATGTTGAAACTATGTTATGTTCTTGGCTAATAGACAATCACACAAAAAAATTGGCTATAAGTTGTCCCTTCATTCAACTTTTCATCTCAAACCATTAAACGATCATCTTGCAAAGCGTTACATGGTACATAACCAAAAACAGGACTTCAATCTAGAAATATTTCGAAAAAGTTGCTTGAAAAATGTGTTACTGAAGAAGGTTTGGATCTACTTCTCAATTAGAAAGGACTACGATATTATTTTAGAACCAAAATACTTACCAGAAGCTTCCTTAGAGAACAACAACGGCACTTCAGCTTCGAAAGATCTACAAGCATCCGACTAAATTGATTTATAATGCTTAAACTTCAAATTAGCTATTGTTAGTTAAATCAGCTATCAATAACACTTTAATGTCCCATGATCTATCAAGAACTGATTTACTCTCTAAAAATGCTATAGATGTAGAGGATCTAATAGAAATTGAATCAATTTCTTTATCGACAATAAGACAACTCGAACCAGTTAAAAACTCTACTTCCACTTCTGTTTTAACATTTGAAACATCTGTAGAGTTATTTGCATCAGAAGGGTAAGCAACAGCCAACGACAGTAAAACCCGCTGTGTTTTTTGGAGAATAGAATCAAATGCAGTCCATTCATGTGATATTTGTTAAAATTCGGTGCACGCAATATGTGGGAATACAGTAAGAGAAGAAAGATATAAAGGGAAAATTCTATGCTTTTCATGTGAAATAGAAGAAAGCATTAAATATGAAAGATCAAATGCTGCAAAATATCTGAAAAGATGGCTGAAAAAATTAAAGTTTTTTTTAAGATGTTTATAAAGATGTGTTAGTGAACTCCACAATTTTCGTGCATGTACCTAAAGTAGATAGAGGTCTGTTAGATGGAAATAACATTGTGTGGATCCTATTAAATTTTAAAAAAAATGTACCAAATTGGAAATTCAGTTGGAATTCTAAAAGATTGGCTATCTAGAAACGCTCTTTAAACAACAACACATTTACCGAAACAGTTCCACAGATTAATCTCTAAGGTGCATGGGATTTCCTTATAAGGAAAATTATCTTTATTTGGAGGTTAAGGATTTATGAAGCGTTTCTGTGAGCAATCCAAATTACAATGTAAAACAAAAAGACTTGCTTGTAAAAAAGTAACGTATTTTGCAACTCGAGATTCAACGTATCAACAGCATTATTTAATAAAATTAAATAATTTTTTTAATTATTAAATAATTACAGTCATGAACAAAATGTTTAAAGTTTTACTGAAAAAAGTATCAGCTAAAATATATATTTCTCTTTTTTTAATTAGTTTAGAATGAATAATTTGTAAGTCAAATACTATTGTATTACTTACTCTACATTTAATACGGCACGATTTACTAAACAAATACTTTTAAACTCTTTTAACAATATTATTTCCTTTTTCTCACTAAAGCAGTTCAGGGATTCCTAACTCCTAATCCCTAATTTCATCATTTCCCTGCGACATTTATATCAATGGAATTCTTGAGAAAAAAATTATAATGATCGTATTACTTTTCACCTTACCACCAACGTTATTTTAACAACTGTCTGTTTAATATTGCTTATGTTGCAATCAAAGCATAAATCCGATTCAGTGTAATTCGACTTCGTTTGCTTGTCACGCTACAAGCCCACTTTTCCAATAACAACTGAAGAATTAAAGATATGTTGGTTACAAAATTAATTGCAGTTCCAGTGATGGACTGAAACAGCCAACTATAAAACAGAACCAGCGTGTGTGCCTCAACTATTACTTACTAGGGTGTACACGGTTATTTCATAACCCCACTTCTCTTTTCTCCCATCGTCGAACTAACCCGAATCAAGCTTTTTTCTGTCTTGCACTTCATTTGGTATTATCATTAATGAACGGTGAATATACTTAGAGATTTATTATTAAAGGAAGACGCTAAATGTACCTGATGTTATTTTTCTTCCTGATTAAATTATTTTTTTCAATTTTATTTTCCCCTTTATTTATGTACTAGAAAATATATCTTTTGCGCATAGGTAGGTTTTGAAACTCTGGAAAAATATTTCGATCCACTCTATTAAATACCCAATTTAGTTATAATTTAGTTAAATAATTACTTATATATATATATCATGGAATTAAGGTATCCGAATACTCACGACAACTTTTTTTTTAAAAAAAATAGATATAAGGGATATTTTTTTTTGTTGTAGTTTTTAGATTTATTTAGTACATTTTAAGAAAAAAATGCTGAAATAAAGAAGAGAAAAATTCATTATTATTTCTAAAATGGGAAAACATTTGGTAAAAAGTTATAAAAAATTTAACCGGGTCCCACTCTGCACAATAAGCTTATAAGCAAATTCTCAATGTTTCAGTTTTGATGTGTTACTTTGGTATACATTTTTGAAATGACCTTCAGGATAAGAGATATTTTCATTTTTACAAAAACTAGAGCACTTTATCTTGGTTATTATATGAAAATACTTAAGAAAACAGTGATTATTTACACATAAGGGACTGTAAATTCTGTAATAAAGCAGTGATTGATATAACTCTGAAGGTTAAAACGCTTCTACTGTGTGTTATACAGAACATACACCAAAAATTTCAGTTTACTATTTCCAAAACTTTCTGAGAAATTGCTGTCCTCTTTTGAGCATTTTCTAGAAAAACGCATTTCCAGTAAAACGCATTTTAAAGTTTGACATCTTGTGTAAATTTATGTTATCTGCTTTTACTAAAATCCTTATAGTTTTTGTTCAGTGAATGGAAAATAAAAAACTTGGTATTTTTATAAAGCCAATAAGATGGCATATAAAATAAAACCATAAAAAAATGTCAATTTTTTTTTTTAAATATCATGATTTTAGGGTAGTTGGATACTTTAAGACAGCGGTACTCACCTTTTTTTTCCCTCCGGGCCGCAGATACGTGGCAGTTATTTCATGCGGGCCGTAACATGCGGATAGTGGAAAAAACACACTATAAGATCAAAGCAACATTGATAAACAAAATTGATCAAAATATAAAAATTCCTTTGTGGCTTTTATTTTAATACCATTATTAACTTTTCTATCAAACACACACAAATATATATTTTTATGAATTTTTTACTTGGTTATGAGATAATTTCTATTTTTTTCACCTTTGACCAAACCTCTTGCTTACATTCTACTATTAAAAAAACAAATTGATAAATTTGCTTGCTTGATTGCTAGAATTCCCTGCTAAATTTTTAGTACATTGTGCTCCAATAATTGAATTTCTTAATGCAATGGGCCATGACCGGGGCACTGAGAAAAGGCTGGCGGGTCGCAGGTTGAGTACCACTGCCTTGAAATATATACGCACATTTAAACACTGAACAAATTGTTCGCTAATCTTTAGCAATTAATCCAGTGCTTCTCAAACTTTCAGTATACGCGACCCACTATTCAATAATCATTTTCATCGCGCCCCCCTCCATACAATAACAATGTATTGAATTCAATAATACTATTCTTTGACACTAAAGCTACAATACGACTTAAACCTCTTACGTGCCGCCGACGTATATAAACGTCTCGCTCGGCTAAAGCATTAATTTTCTGGACGTATATATACGACTTTCCGAAGTACGCGCGATATTTTCTGTGCAGTGCTATTCCGAAGGCCTTGGAATACAATAAAAAGACCTTGAAAGTGTTTCCGAAGGAATTACTTATTTCAGAGGATTTGCTGATTTATATATTTCTTTTCTCGCCCCCCCCCCCTCCCTCTCAAATAAACATCAAAATACGCTCTTCTACGTGGTAAACGGTGGTATTGGGGAGTGAATAGCTTATCAAGATCAGTATTAATACAAGCCCATGGGGTCACTCATAATTATCAAACTAGTTCTTAACTTAGTATTGTTAAATTAATAATAAAATATACATTATACACTCACACACAGTACTGATACGTTTATAAATATATTATATCAGTGTTAATGTGTGTATTCTATATTTTATTATATCAGGAAGTAGTTTATTAATTTACTAAAAGTAAACAAACAATCTTTTAAATAACCTTTTGTTTTTGACTTTTCAATATGCTCGTGCTCCCCTCGTAGAGTTATCACGCCCTTCAAGGGGGGGCGCGCCCCACAGTTTGAGAAACGCTGAACTAATCCATTCTTTGTTAGCTCTTAGGAGAGTTCTTAGGTAGTTTTTGTTCCAAAATGGAAATTAGAAAACTTAGTATTTTTATTAAGCTAAGAAATGCCCCCAAAAAAAATAAAATAAAGAATAAAGGAGATTGACAAAATGTACGATTTTAGGGTAGTCGAGTACCTTAAGTAGAAATAAAATTAATTTTCTTTCCCTTTCATCAGAACCCTTTTCCCGTCTTGACTGCATTACATAGAAAAAAATATCAATATATTATTTTTATTCCACTCTTTTGTGAATGGTTTGTCTTTCCTAAATTTCGAAAAAAAGTAACCGCAGTTTTTCTGTTTACTGAAGGACAATTGTTCATCTTGCGTGAAAATCAAGTTTTAGGAATTTTTGAATGCTTCTGATCAATGTTTAAACTTTTCCTCCTAATCTTGCGTGTTTTATGAGTAAAAAATGATATAGGAAGGATGAGACACGAATATTATTCGAATATGAAAACATACAATTGTTCAAAAGCTCTCTGTACGTAATCGTAATAGGAAAGAGGATTTTCTTCGATGACCTTGAAAGGTTACGGAAGATCGCGTGTTATGTTTCGATGAATTTCTTTGTAAAGTCTCTAAAATTAGATGAATTAATTTATACTTCAAACAATAATGTTTTCTTAACTTACATGTTTATATGAGCAATTGATAGACGCGTTAGATTGTTTCTGCTGCAAAGATATAATTAAGCCGTCTTGAAATTTGTGATAATGCTTATTCCGTAATGTTTTTCTATTTTTCTCTCCCAATTTAAGAATCTTTACAGTAAGAATCTTAACAGTGTAATTATTTGAACGTAATATATATGGAAAAATAAAACTTACAGATTTAGAAAAGAGAGAGAGAGAAATACTACTTTCACAGTAAGGGAAAAAAACTGTAAATATTTTTTGGAAAAATCTAAAAATGCTAAAATGGTAAGAAAAACACTTTTAATTCCAAATTGTTTTTCCAATTCCCAAATGTTTACCTAAAACTTTCTATATTTTTATCCGTTGGATATTTTATATATTCAAGTATGGATTCTTGTATAATTACATTTAATTGAAAGAATTAAGGACTAAAGTGATATGTGCAGCAGATGCAAAATGATACTAAGTTATCTTATTAAACTACTACCCCGGATGACAAGCATATCATTCTAATAACTGAGATGAAATTATACTATAGCCATGGTAAGGCCTTAATAGAATTTTGTGCTCAACTTTTACTCAAAATGGTGGAAAAATGTTTTTTTTTTAAGTTTCCATCAAACATGACTGTAGTACAGCGCTTCTCAAACTGTGGGGCGCGCCCCCAGGGGGTGTGATGACCCTACATGGGGGTGCGAGAATTTCGAAAAGTGGAAAATGAAAGATTCAAATAATTACAAATTCACTGAAAGGAAACAAAACAAAATACATTATGACATAATAAAAAATAAAATACACATTTACACCGATATAATATACTTATACATTTTTCATTACTGCACAATGTATTTGATAATTAATTTATCAATACTAAATCAATAAAAAGTTTAATAATTACTAGTGACTCCCATGGGCTTATCATATACAAAATTATATACAAATTTTAATACTTATATTGGTAATTTGTAAGTTTTATAATTAAAATCTTATTGCAGCTTTAGCGTCAAAGTACATTATTATTGCCTTCAATACATTGATATTGAAAAAAGTGAGGTTTCGATGAAAATTATAATTGAAAATTGGGTTGCCAATACTGAAAGTTTGAGAAGCACTGCTGTAGTACCAAAGACCTACAATGCAGGAGGGGGGGAGGGTGCAATTAGCGGCGTGCTGTCAGAAAATCTGCTTTGTGCCAAGATTTCTTTCCAGTGCGCGATCAAAGATTGGTCTTTTATTTTTCACTATTAGGGAAACAAAGTACCTGACAATGTTTATACTAAGAGATTATCTACAGAGTGTGGAAGACGAGGTCACAAGCAGACTTCAAGATTGTAAGAAAATTGAGCATAAATTCAATTTGCTTTGTTATCCATTACCATATATTGATACAGTACTTGAGGTGGTATAGCTTGAATGTATTGATTTGCAATCCTACCACAGTGTAAAGGAATCATATATTTAACGCTATGACATTGACTTTCACAAACCTTTGTCAGCTGAAAAATTTCCACGTACGAAGAAATTTGAGTATAAATTGTTCTCTTTATTTCTCTCGGTAAATATTTGAGAGCAAAGTTTTCTTGCATGGAGATCAACAACAGTAAATATGGATGCAAGTTGGCTGACAAGCACTTGAAGCCTATGAGGAGAATTTAAGGTATCCGACTACGTTCGGAACCGTGATTTTGGAAAAGTGTATAAATGGATAATATTTATGATATTTAGTGTCACTTAGATTAGAATACATGTATAAAATTGTTTAAGAACACATTTTGACAAAAAAAAAATTTATTTAAAAATACAATAGTTCGGCAAAAAAGTAACTTAGAATAACCTTTTTTCAAAATGTTCTCTTTTTGTGAAAAGTGCTTCCATTATAATAATATTTTGCCTGTATATAGCTCAGAGCTATGTACAGAGGCTCAAGTAGAATTGTGAAAATATATATCTTAGATGTGGGTTCATCCATGTTTTACGACAACAGAGGAGAGAAATTTTAAGAAAAAAACGCCGATAATTACTTCAATTGGTTGTAACTCTGAAAATAATATGAATTTTTCAAAACTCATAGTTGAGCCTCTGTACAAAGGTCTGAGCTATAAACAGACAAAATTTTATTATAACAAAAGCATTTTTCACAAAAGGAAAACATTTTGAAAAAAGGTTATTCTAAGTAAATATTTTTGCTAAAATATTGTATTCAAATAATTTTTTTTTGTCAAAATGTCCTTAAAACAATTTTATGCATGTATTCTTATCTAAGAGACACAAAATATCACGAAAATTATCCATTTATGCAATTTTTTAAAATCATGGTTCCGAACGTAGTCAGATACCTTAAATAAGCACCTGATTTTAAAAAAAGAGTATGAAAAGGTATGATAGGGTACATTTGTCTCATTAAATTTTCTAAAATGAAATGTACTTTCAGCTATAGGTAATATGACATTAGCGTAATAAATAAATTGAATAAAACTGCCACATTTTATTTAACGTATTTGTCTTTTATAGTACTATTTATACCTTTTTTGAGAGGCAAAGTTAACTAATGAACGCAATTATTTTAAAAAGATGGGGCCTTCCGGTATCTTCCACTCCCTCAATGTAGCCCCCGAGTCATAACAAGTTGCCCACCCTTGATGTAGTGTGTATTCCACTAACAAGAAAAGGCTTTTTTTCTCCTATTTATAATAGTGACGAGGGAATTAAAATCGGACCGAGAACTACTGGGCATAAATGCTTTTCTCATATATTAGATTTAGCCTTTAATCTGGCTGTAGGCTTGAATGTATCTGCCACTAGAATAATAGTGCGTACAGATCCCAAAATATTTATGAGAAGGACACTGATATTATTTTTATAGTGCAATAATATGAATCGTCATCATGGAGAACTGACAAATATGACGACTTGTGATGTCAGCTGGGAATATGAACGTAGATTGATACATGAATTTCTGCCTTATATTTTTCTTACAATCCTTCATATGAAGCACAAGCATTGCGCATTAATGTGTGAATAGCGACGATATTTATAGTCTGATCGGACCATCACGTTCTACGGTTTCAAATCTGTGGCTAATACACGTTAAATCTGTTGAGGCTGAAAGTCCTCCCTTTAACGTGGTATGGAAGATCGGAGAGGGGTTTCAGCTCATGTGGAATCCTAATAATTAGCTTAAAATTATGACGATTATTCCAATAGCCCTAGCGTAGTTTTATGGAGCGACTTTGAAAAAAAAAAAACTCACTCACCAACGGACTGCCAGTTGCGATGGATTCACAGTGGACGATAGTCATGTGGATTGCCATTATAATGGTTGATTTCTCGGACATTCAAGGGAAAGTAGAGGGTTCCTGGCTCTCTCCTTTGAATGCCCGTAGAAAATATACGGAACCAAAGGACGTTTGATGGTCATGGCGGCATCCCGTTGACTGCCCCTCTCCCCCCTCCACAGTCTTTGCACCGGGACTGCTGTGAAGCATAGAGATGAAGTCTTGAAGCCCTACGTTCGTCTTTTTCAGGGTGCAGTTGACCCCGATTTTATTTTAATAGATAATAACGCGAGTCACATCTAACTCATCCGCTCAACAAATTTCTGGAAAGTGAGTATATTCACCGAATGGATTCGCCAGTGTTAGATCTCCAGGCCTCATCCATATAGAGCATTCATCAGACGCTCTGGGGCACTTGCAACTCACACACCACCTCTGAGAACCATCCAATACCTGAAAACGGAATTGCTAAGCGAATAATATTAATTTCCACTGGAACTTATAAATTCCCTTATTTCCTGTATAAAATAATGGTCTGAGGTCAGTTTATCTGAAAGAGGGGGCCATACTCTTTACTAAGCAATTTTTTAATTATATTCCGCTACTGTTGTTTCATATCTTCCGACTTCGATGAGTGTTACGCATGATCACGAGTGTATATTTGTTTACTGGGGAATAGTAATTTTTTTCCCTTATGTCAGCCATATATACATACCAAATTTTATTAAAATCTGCCCAGTAGTTCTAGAAATGATCGACAAAATCTAAAAATTATCTTAGTTTTAAACACTAGTTTAGTTTTATGACTATAAATGCTATGGTAAAAATGTATTGCTGTGCAAGAGTTATTTCGAAGGAGGATTTGTTTAGGCATTTAAATTAATAATATATATATTTTTTAAGTTTTCAAATTATTTTTTAAGTATGAATCCCAGTAACATAAGAGGGACATTCAACATTTCCTGGTTTTCATTCTAGATGAATATTTACTATCTCTGTCTTTAAATATTGTTTCTCAATGTAATATAAATATTGTAGAAGAAGTTCTGTATTTCCAATTACGCAGTTTAGTAAAAACGTGTAATTAAACTTTAGATAAAATATATTGAGCTAAAAAAACATTTTGAAAATTTTGACAAAAAACCCTTAATAAGAAGTATGTTCATATCAAAACCAAACAAAAATATCGTTATGCAAGACATTGAATTACGTGTTATGAATTCACTGAAATATTGAAATCTCTTACTTCCAAATCATGCAACCGAGAAAGAAAAAATAAGAATTAATTTGGATGCCGACTGAGAGAGAAACATTGCGGTTTTACAAATATCTTACAAATCTGAATGTCCTTTTTTTACCCTATCTTAATTTATTTCTGATTCATCATTGCACAATCCAAGATATTACACAATTCGATGAATTAAAGAAAACTTCTCAACTCTTTAGCACTTTATTTTCAATTTAAACAGAAGAAATTGAGATAATTGGTAAAAGCTAAGCATTATGCATTGAGGCCGCATGCGGCCACTGTGAGTTTTTTGTATGGCCTTCATAAAAGGTAGCACTTGTGTTAATTAACATTTAACTATAAAAATGACAACTGTTTGAAAAACAATAAAATTAAATTAAGAATGGAATAAATGTATGCATATATTTCAACGACTACTTGTGGGAATAGCCAATTGTACATTTCACATGTTAGAACGTCACCTAGTGCAACATGGCACCACTACCAGACATACTCATTTAGAGGATCAATTAAGGCTTCAAGTTATGAATCTTTATATATATGTACCATATGCTAATACTATTATAGTTTAATGATCAACAAATATTTTGATCATAATTCAGCTTTTATTAGAACATCAATTTCTGATAGAGAAATAGTAAATAATCCCATTTTGGCTTTTCATAAACAATTAAGAATACGAATTAACAATAATTTTTAATTTTACGCATGCATATTATCCTAAATTTCATAAATACCCAGTCAAGTTATTACTTATTAATACTTATTAATGGTTTTAATACATTTATCAACAAATCAGGCAAGGCCGTGGGTAGCGTAGTGGTTAGAGCATCGGACTCCACACCGGAAGGCCTTGATCGGTCGCCCATCCGGTATAGTGGTTAGCGACGTTGACTGCTGTGTCGTTGGGCCTGCCTTCGAATCCCGGAGAAGACATGGATGTTTGTAAATATATAGTGCCTTCGCGGCATGGGGGGTACTTTAGATAGGTGTCAAGCCGCAAGCCTTCTCGTGAGGTTGGTGGAAGCGGGAGGCCCTGACCACCCCCAGGGTGTTCTCCCTCAAACTTGGGGTGAAGTCGACCAAAATCGTTCTGTCAACTGTATGGTACTCAAAGCTACGGTTAACGACAGGCGTCACTTAGCCCTTTACCTTAATGAATTTCGTGGGCCTAGATCTGTCCTTTGTCGATCAGGTGACATTTGTAACAACAGCAACATTTTACTCAGATTTAGAGCCGGCTTTGCAATTTTTAGGTAAGTTAACTTTTTCTTGTAATGAATTTAGATATTCTATCCATTATTTTCAATATGTTTTTGCTCAGTATTATTAACAGAAAGCGGGAAGGTTGGCTGGCAAAAAGCATATTCAATTCCACTTTTATATAAAGTATTTTATATATAAGAGCTGTCCTAAATCAGCAATGTTTATAATACTGTAGCCTCCATATATATATTTTTAAATTCTATTATTTTTATAATTTCAAATATATCTTTTCTAAAATCTTATGTCTAGTTTATTTTACAATTTCGGTTCTTTTACTTCAGAGTTTTAGAGATTATTTACTATTCATCTCTGTATAGTAGGGAATTTTAACTATATTAATATATATATGCTTACAAAAACAAATGTACCAACAGTGAAATATAAAGATTTACACGCACAACACGGTATCTATGAATTTGATAATTTTATAAGCAAAATAATCCATGATTAATGTTAGAACAATTTTTTACCCTTATGTGAATACAAAAATATTTTATATTCTGACATTTTATGCCAAATAATAAATAAATAAGGATTTAATTTTTTTATAATATTTCTATGTAATACACCAAATTATTAAAACTATACAAAAACTATAATAATTTCATACAAGTGGTATTTATAGGTACATGAACCTATGCGGCCACCTTTATTACTGCTTAATTTACAGGTGGCCTCTAATGGTAAAAAAGTGTCCCATCTCTGGCATATAATGTATATTCTTCCGTTCCGTGCATGCCTATACTTTCAAATTGCTTCTTTTAATTTTTAAGTATGTCCGCCGTATAACGAGCATCATTTTTTTTATTCGAAATATTATCCTAGGCTTATAACAATGGCATGTTTCTAAAACTACAGCCCTGAAGCACCAGGGGGAAAAAACCGGAAAGAGAAAATTTTTTAAGTATTTCGTTTTTGGAATTTTATTTTTTTGGAATTGGAATTTATCATTTTTGGAAATTTATAAGGCATGTTATTACTTTTAAATAAATAGTATTAAGAAATATGTGTAAATCTAATTTTTTTCATTATAGCTCAGACCTCTGAACAGAGGCTCAACTATGATTTTTGAAAATTCAAATTATTTTCAGAGTTACAACTATTTGAAATAATTATCGTTGTATTTTCTTAAAAATTCTCCCTTCTGTTTTCGTAAAACATGGATAAACAGACTTCCAAGTTATGCGTTTCAAAAATTCTAGTTGAGCCTCTGTACAGAGGTCTGAGCTGAATACAGGCAAAATATTAATACAATAGAAGCTTTTTTTACAAAAAGAGAACATTTGGAAAAAAGGTTATTCTAAGTTAATTTTTTGCCAAAATATTGTATTTAAATAATTTTTTTGTCATAATATCCTTAAAACAATTTTATGCATGTATTCTAATTTAAGTGACACTAAATATTATAAATATTATCCATTTACACGCGCTTTTGCAAAATCACGGTTCCGAACGTAGTCGGATACCTTAAAATTTCAATAGATTTATTGGTTATTCCTAATAAAAGAATCATAATAGGTTACACGGGCCTTATTAAGAGGTTGGAGCTATCACCAAGACAACGACGTAATTTCTATTAATAATTAATAATTCCTTTCTCTTGAACACGGGATTATATTTTTATAATTCCATTTCCCCCCATTTTTTCTTGTGTATATAAACCTAAGAAACGAAAAAATCCCTCTCCTGTATTTTTGCTCTTGAACGACACGCACACTCAAAATAGCTCTCCTGATGCTAACAAATTAAATAAACGATGATTTAAATAAGTGATGATTAATATCAATAAGCTTTATTTTTATCAACCCGAATACAAATCACAAAATAATACCACTACATTAATGCATTATATATCAATACTAGCTGTATGACCCGGCGTTGTACGGGCTTCTACTTTTATATATAAATATTCACTTCCCTTCACAAAATCACCACTTCCAATATTCTTTTACGAAATTACTTCGACTTTTCTTTGTTTCTTTCGTCTCCGCTTAGCCCGGCGTTGCATGGAAATTTCCTGTTTCCCTCAGGACGACAGTACTTTTGTATGTGTGTGTGTGTATGCCCGCAATGTGAGTGATTTCTGTAACTATGTCATTAAAATTCTCTTTTTCAAAATCTTTTAACTTCTTTTCATTGTGAGACAAGTTTCTTTCCCCTTCATCGAACCCGGTGTTGCACACACATATTCGAATGCATAACATATTGTCATTGAAACTTACATATTCATTATTTTAACAATAATTTCCTCTTTAGGTTTTGAAATAATAAAATTGATTAAAAATGTTCATTTAGCAATTAATTGTGACATACCATTTACTTAAGAAGTGGCAGTAAAAGAGAAAATTTCGTTTATTGAAGAAGACCTATTAAATATTTTTAAAAATTGTAAAATAATTAAAATAATATATAATATAAGATATATATTATTTTTATTATATTAATTATAAAATATTTTTCTATAAGCAACTCTATAATAATATAGTTTATATAATTTTATAATATTAAAAAATATTTTATTTATGATATATTGTATATCATATCCATATGTGTGTGTGTGTTTCTGAGTGTATACGTTTCTATGTGTGTGTATTGTTCATTGTTAATATCATATTTTAGCAGCGATGCTAATAAACAACAAATTAGGAAGGAAAACATTATTGATATCAAAATTGAAGCAAGTAGTTCGTAGAAAATGCCAGATATTACCACATCACTTGTTTAGAACGTTCCCGAAAGAATTAAATAAAATTATTCGAATCAAAGGACAGAGCATTCCGTAAATAAACTTAAATTTCATTTCCCCTCTAAACTACTGCTTTGAGTTACTCAACTCTCTATGTTGAGAAATCAGATCAACTTAGTGAAGCGATGTTTACTGAATGGGTGAATGTGAAAGGATATCTTACAAAATCAAGAGGGATAATTTACATCAAATTTAATAAAATCTGAGAGAGTTAAAAGATGCAGATACAAATTGGAGTTAAGAAGTCTAACCTTAACTAAACTCTATTCTCTTCTGTGATTTCAATAGGATCTCATGGACACTGGACGCGTGATTTCTGCCGATTATCCCGTGAGTCACGTGATAGGCCTTGACGTCACGCAGGTCCGTGACGATCAACTTTCGAGAAGTGATATCTGCATCCTACCGTCCGATACCGAAGATGATGCTAGATTATCTCGGAGATTTTCCCGGTGCCTTTGTTTTTTCTCATCACTTCAAATGAGGAACAGTTTCGCTTAGCATCTTTTCTCACTTTTGGGACTTATATCTATCTTAGTCGGAAGTGTTCAATCCTTTTTACTCTCCGGTAAGTTGATTTTACTATTAAGGCTTGTTAAAATTTTTGAAGCGGAGCTGACGTTTAATAATGGATTCATAGAGGAATTATTTATTCGTATTAAAGTACTTTTTCAGAAAAAAGGAATTTGTTCTTTATATGTATATAGCTGGCTGGTACAATTTCAAAAAATGTTTAAAGAAAAATATTTCCGTGCTTAAATTAAATCTCGTTCTTTTATCACAATAAAAAATTGTAAAATCAGTGCATATTAACATATTTTAATTTGTTTGAACTTTAATGATTTAGAATTTAATGTTTGGGAACAGGGAAAAAAAATCAGAAACGTTTTGGGGCCTTTCACGCTGCTAGAAATTTGAAAAAAAAAAAGAAATTGTATTTTAGTAACACTTTTTTAAACTTTTTTACATAATAATTATTTCATTTTTTTTTGAAAATGTTAACACATTATTTGTAATGATATATTGATAATTTATTTGTTTTCTTCTTTTAAATATACTTCATTAATCTAAATACATAATGCTTATTTTAGAAATTAATTATTGCTTATACAATATATATTAAAATATGAAATATAGGATTACATATGATACATATAATAATATATGATATATATTATTATATATGATAATATATGATATATATGATAATATATAAAAAATGAAATATATGATATATATCATAATATATGAAAAACATACATATAATGTAATCTTTGGGTGGCATTTCTATTTATTTTCTAAAATACATTTTAAATTAAATTAAAATAATGAATACCCTTTAAATGCTTACTACTTTTTTCATAACAATCGATACGATTTTTACATTAGATGAATAAATCTAAATCGCATACATGTGTAAAAAGAATTAACCACATAATTTTATTAATTTACTTATATAATTTCATTTTCTCATTTTTGGTGTTATAATGATTGATATATTCTAGATATCTATTTTAACATCAAATCATTAGAAAAAAAAAAAATTCGGATCTTTATTTGAAACCAATTTTTTTTTCTAATCCACATTTTATAAAAAAAGAAAAGAAAAGATTGTTTTCGATTTATTCCTTAGAAAATATAAATGTTTCCCTCGATTTGGTTTTTCACTCATGTAATCACATTTTCATAATTGTATTTTTCATTAAAAGCGTTTAATTCG
>BMAV01013807.1:364057-403095 GCA_019973955.1 Trichonephila inaurata madagascariensis | reverse complement strand
ATTTTAGAGAAAAAGGCAAAAGAACGGAGGATTTAATATCCTGTTGAACCCCCTCTGTGTGACGCGAATGCACGATGCGATACGATCAGGCAATCAGGCATAAATGTTTTGTATGATGTCTTGAGACATTTCGTTCCATATTTGTTGTAACCTTACCTCTAGTTCTTTCAAACTCGTGGGATGCCCAACTCGCCATCCCAAATGATCCCAGATATGCTCAATTGGATACAAATCTGGGGATCGGGCAGAGCAAGGAAGGGTAGTAACAGTGCGGAGACAGTCTTGTGGCACCCTTGCCATGTAAGGCCGAGCATTGTCTAGTTGAAAAATGGCTCTTGGAAGCTGTTGCATGGATGGCAACACATGTGGCTTCAGGATGTCATGGACATACCGCTGAGCTATCATGGTGCCACGGATCAATGCTAGGGGTGACCGTGTATTGTAGGCAATGACACCCCATACCATCACACCAGCTATAGAAGCGGTGTGTTGCTGTAAAGCAAAGGCAGGATTGAAGCGTTCACCACGAGGTCTCCACACACGAACACGATTGTCATCACTGCTGAGATTGAATTTGGATTCGTCGCTAAAGACGACTTGGTTCCATTCCGCTGCAGTCTAGTTTCCTCGTGCGCGGCACCACTCCAAATGGAGGCGTCGATGGGTGGCCTTCAAGGGCGGCACACGTAATGAGCACCGCGATCCCAAATGTTCTTCAACCAGCACCTTCGTATGATTCGAGAAGACACAGGGGCCTCTAGTGAAGGTGCTACCTGTGCCTGGAGGGAGTCTGGTAAAGCAGTTGGCTGTACGCGTGCATTTCTTACGATGTGGCGGTCTTCTCAACGACTGGTCTGTCGAGAGCGTCCTGAGTCTGGTTTTTGTGTAAATGACATCTCTCGGATCCACTGGTCTCAACACCTCCTCACAACAAAATCAGTGTGGCCTAATTGACGAGCTAATTGCCTAACTGACCGACCAGCTTCCATCATGCCGATGATTCTCCCCCTCTGAAACTGCGACAGCTGCTCTTATTTTCTTCAAAAACGGCGTAATGGCATGTCTACTTCAGCTCTTGCTTTGTAAGCGATTCAGCACACTCAAACAAGCTTTGGTTACCAGTTTTATGCTCCACGAAGGACGATGTTAAACATCCTCTACCGGCTATACGTAATGCGCAATCACGCTGCATTTCTAATCATTTGCATATCTCCCCGACATGTACCTTCATGCCAAGTTTTTTTACGACCCTGCAATTATTTTATCCATGGTGTGCTAATTTTTTTGTCCATGAGTGTATAATAACCGAGATTTTTACACTTTTTTATAATTTGTCGATGCGAATATTTCTCCTCGGAAAACGTAGTTAGGTAGCGTTCGTGCCATCTATCAATTTTCAGAACCATTTTCAAAATAAATCCAATTAAAATAAAATTAAGGAAGCGATTATTCTGAAGTTGCCAAAGTTTTATCTGACAATGCAATAAGAAAATAAATTACAAAATCGTTTCCATAAAGTGTGAAAGATCTTCTGTACTAGACGAGCGCAATAGCGATTTACTGTCCAGTGTAAGTGGAAGCCTAAAAATGATAAAAATGTTGCTGGTCTAAAAGCAAGATTCTGAAGATTAGACTCAAAATGATTTTGATTTTAAAGACAGTGATCTTTCCTTTTTTTTGTTTGTTTTGAAAAGACATTTAAGTCTCGATGACGGTTGATGTGGAATAATTTCTATTGGAGATAGACGAGATTACCATCCACCAGCCCTAAGGCGGTAAATTTTGATGTTTGATTCGGGAGATTTCTCGTGAGAACCTTGTCCGGTTACTCACACTACTTGACCCATGTACGTTCAATGGTTGATTTCCCCCACAATTCATGAGTGGGATGGTTTTTTTCACGCAAAACCGAGTAACCTGCCGCATGTTAGACATACTAGCCTTCGGAAAATAACTGGATCTTGGCAGACAAACATTTCAGAAGTGTGGTCTGTCAAAGAATATAAAAAAAACTACAAATTAAATCTAATTAGAGATTTCCAGTGGAAGTGAAGTACTAAAACTACAAAATATATAATTTGCTGTTTTACAATATATATAATTAAAGAATAATCCTAACTATCCAAGATTTTGCTCAGTATACTATTGTTAGTATTAATTCAATGAATTAAACTTGATTCATTTTCGAACTATCAACTGTAACATTTTTTATATAAAAGAAAAGAAAAAAATTACGAATTTCAGTTGAAAAGATTGCGGAAGTATCCACGGATTAATTTATAAACAAAGGGTGAAAGACCTCGTATAAGAAGTACTTTGGTTATTGAACAAGTACTTTGAAATCTGCGCGTGCTGAAACGTGGCGACAGAAGTAGTGTCACGTTTACAAACACACAGCCAAGTAATAAAAAGATGAAGATATTCTCGCCACGTGGGCTGAGTACCTCTTTTGAGTTGTGTATACGTCTTCTTTCGAGAAATATATCTGTCATCAAAACTCCTTCAAAATTGCTTCAATTATGCGATAAAAGTTCTTGGTACGCAAATGTCATTTAGCTGCTTATGAATTTCTTTAATCAACATAAATTGTAATTCATAGATTTTAAAGCATTGATTATTATTAGATTGTCTCTTTAAGGCACTAAAAGTAAAACTCTAATAACAGTGTGAGAAAAAAAAATTATATATATATATTCTATTTAAACACATTGATTCAATTAAAACACATAAGAAGCATGCAATACAAAAGAATGAGAAATAGAGCTTTGTTCAATAGTTTTTAATTGATGAATATGATAAGAAAGCTCATCTTTGCAGAATACACGATGCAATATTAAGCTGTGGATTTATAGTTTTTTTCTTCTTCTATAAACATATGCATTCACATTTGTTTTACCAATGTCAAAACACGTGTAAATATATGGTCCGATTAATTTTTTACTTCTGGTTAATAATGCACATCAAACACAATATCGCAGCCTGAAAATATTCAAGACTTGTTAAAGTCTCTTTTTAGTTTTTGAAAGTTTAGACGATATAAGTGGGAAAATTAAGATGTGTGAACTGGCATGCTATTGTTTTTTTCTGTTTTTGTTATATTTCTCAGTATCTGAAAATGTAAGAGTTTGTAGAAAATTATGTATTAAAATATAGGTTTTATCTATTTAGAATAACTATATATATTTATCGATCTATAACTGTCTATCAATCTCTCTCTCTCTTTTTCTATATGCATATATAATAGAAAAGTGACTCGCTCATCACGAGATATCCAGAACTATTAAACATACAGGCTTGAAATTTGGCAGGTATGATTCTTTTATTCAATTAAACCGATAAGAATGGGTTTGAGGGAAATCGATTCCTAGTGTGGGGAGAAGGTTGCGTGGGTGAAAAGCTTATAATATTTCATTTTAAAATTCGAGGCCTGTCCCTATTAAATCAAACAAAGAGGTCTATAAAGATGTTTTTGAAAATATTCGAAAGTTATTGCTAAATCTTGGATATCAAAAACAATTTATAGTCATCAAACATCACAAAATGCCCGGCAAGGCAAGTGTGTGTGTGGGGGGAGGAGGGTAACGACTAGTATATATTTGTGTGCGTATGTATTTAAATACGTTTAAGTCGCAAGTATAGAATTTTCCCTTCTGAGTAATACTCTTTCGCGTGTACTTTCATAATACAATAGAAGGTTGTGATAAGTACAATTCTTGCTATAATTTTAAATCTGATTCTTTTAAACTTCTTAATTAATTCATTTTTTACTTTAAAGGGTAAGTATTAAAACATAGCTATGTATAGTACATCAGTGATCAAACCGCGAACCTTGGACCGGTACCAGACCAAGAATCAAATGGTACCGGGCCCCCTAACGAGCATTAAATTATTTCAATTTTATTTACTGTGTCGTATTTCTTTCGAGTTTGTGGAACTTTCCATGAAAATCATTTTATCTTCCGCGTTAAATCACTTCATATTCATTTTTGGTGTAATTATATTTTGTTTTAAAGTCAAATATTTAAATAAAATTAACCTAAAATTATTAAATAAAAGAAAATTAAAATATAAACAACCAACATCTCCCCCCCCCCCCCTTCTCAGCGGGCCGTGGTGAAATGGTCAAACTTTGACCGATCTGCGGCGATAAAAAGATTGGGGAACATTGGTATATCTTTGTTATTTTATTTTATTCTTATTTACTTTTTGTAATAAAATCATTCACGTTGAATTAATAAATTCAAAATCTGATGGACATGACAATAGTTCAATACATTACGCATTATATTAAGTTGATCTGTGCATTATTACACATTTCTATTTTCTAAATGGTCAAGTTTGAATTATTATGTATGTAATTTCAGTTCATATATACAATTTGGTGCATGATTAAAATTCCCATATCTTTACCCTTTAAGTAAAATAAATTGTGGTAACTTGATGTTTTATACATAAATGAATCATATAAATACCGTAAAATCTGGCGTATAACGCGCATCAAGTTGTATTTCTTAACTTTTAGATATATTCGCCATATAACGCGCACCCCTTTTTTACGAAAATACCTGAAATGTGTGTGTGTACGTATGCAATGCTCTTATGCTTTGAAATCATTTATGCGAGATAATATCCGATTTTTGAAAAAAAAATGTACAATTTTAGATATAAGGGATGTCATTTTTTTTAAATAAACAATAGTTCGATATTAGTAGATATCTATTTTTTTTATGCTCAACTATCTTTTTTGTTTTTAAAGCTCTCATTTTTATACCCGGCGTATAACACGCACCCGTAATTTTCCGTCATATTTTTTGTGTTGTAACAATGCGCGTTATACGCCGGATTTTACAGTAATACTAATGAAATATATCGAGCTTATGTGACAAATTTATAATTATTCACACGAATCAAAAAGTTAACTGGCATATTTTTAATATGAAATGAAAATTAAATAAGAAATTCTGACTCGGAAGTTGAATTTTATGCACATAAAGAGAGGGAAAAAGATTTTTTATCATTTTCCAAATTTTTTAAAGATATCTTTCATGCTGTGATTTACGTAATTGTGTAAATGATCTACTGAATGGGTGAATTCTTTCTGTTGTACCAATACCCAGCAACAAAGAGTTGAATAAATTCAGATTCTTTCTAAATCAGTCTCATTATACATTCGATCTAAAAAGTTAGAGTTCTCGGCACAGGAAGACTGAGAGAAAAGCAAGGTTAAATATTCAAAGCAGGATATGGACTTGCTCTTTTGTGTGGTCTCGGTTTGACCTTCCTAATCAATAATGCCGGGCACAGATGATACAATTGAATGAACCATTATGAGGCTTTTATTAAATTTGAATTTGAGTTCAAATAGTTTAAAAATATTTCAATTTTGTTGCAGCTGGTGTTCTGTATTACTTTAGGTGTGAAAAAAAATTTCTGATAACATTTGTCACGCTTTTAATTGGTATGTGTACTTCGCATCAGCGATAAAAATTTCCTTAAAGATAATTTGTATATTTCCTCGTATCTCATAAAATAAAATGTTTTGATTGTGTGTACTCGTTAAGTGTTCGTGTTTTTTGTTTGTTTTACAATATAATTATACGTTTTTCCAGTTTAGCAATGATTTTTCTGTGATTCTATAAATCGAACAACCAATAACTTATTACTGGAACATTTTCTTTTAAAATTTATCTTTGAAATTTTTTTATTTGATACTGAAACTAGTTTTATAAGTTTGATGTAATTCGACAAGGATTGAACTATAATTTATTTGCTTTTTTTCAGTTTAATATTGAAGTTAAATTTCAAAATTTATAATATTTCACTTTTTATATAAAGCAGGGTTTTAATTCTAAGAAAAATTTAATTGTAACTTAATGCGCATGAAATACTTTGGAAATTCTTCTTAAATTCATTTTTCTTTTTTTATCTAAACAGAAGGAAAATGTAATGATTATATTATTAAATAAATAATATAAAATATACTTTGATTTTTTTTTAAAAAATAAGTACGTCTATATATGAGTTGTCTCTTTTCTCGCCGGCAGGTATACCCGTTCGCCGGTATACTTGCCGGTATACCCGTTCTTCGCACGGGGTGAATTGAAAAATTAAACAATGCAGATTGAAGAATAAAGAAGTATATATTTAATGAATTAATTTTACGTGAATTGCAAATTAAACAAAACATTCAGTATATCTCAACTAAACAAAAAATAACACATTTGTTAAATTTTAAGTCTGTAGACCCAATAGCAGATAAAAATGATTTTTTTTTTATTTATAAACTCTCCCCCGTAACTCTGTTGTGGTTCGATTTTTGAAAACACTTTCCTAAGCTGATTTCTGCTTAGCAAAAGTAACACATTGTTACAAATTTTGTGCGATGGACGCTTAAAATAGTGTAAATGATTTATATATCTGAATGTGTAATACATTAATATTACTTTCTGTTGTATTTATTTTATGTTAAAATTGTAATATTTGTAACATTCTCTAGCGCCACCTGTGGTGTGGAGCTGTTACAAAGAGGATAGCACAAACCATTCTCCACAAAATATACATATACATGCCCATTTTCATAGAGATCGGTTTTACGGTGTTGGAGTGAAGCGAGGTCATATATACAAACATTCATTTATATATAAATATATATATATAGATGTGCATATTGAGTATACTTTGTTGACATTAACTGCTTCCATCTTTGTATGTATACAAATGACAACAATTTACATTAATAAAGTTCCCGGAGGATGTGATGGTATTTATTATTACAGGGTTTCTCAAACTGTGGGGTGCGCCCCCCTAGAGGGGCTTGATAACCCAACAAGGGGGGCGAGAGCATATCGAGAAGTCGAAAATAAAACTTTATTTAAAAATATCATTAATTTATAAAAAAAGAAGCAAAACAAAATACATTCTGACATAATAAAAAATAAAATAAGCATTTACTCTGATATAATATATTTGTAAATGTATCAGTTCTGCGCACTATATTTGATAATTAATATAACAATACCAAGTTAAGAACAAGTTTAACAATTATTGGTGACCCCATGGGCTTGTCATACATCAAATTATATACAGAATTTAATACGTATCTTCGTAATTTGTACGGTTTGTAATTAAATTTTTATTGTACATTATTATATTGAATTCTATACATTGTTATTGTTTGGATGGGGGAAGGGGGTGCAAAGAAAATTATGACTGAAAATTGGATCGCAAATATTAAAAGTTTGAGAGAAGTACTGTATTATTAAGATGATTCACAAAGTTATGGGGGAGGAAACGTCAAGGAGTGGCTAGAGAAACATTCTGCAGGATTTGAAGTTAGGTCTTGGCCTTTGAATTCCCCTGACATGCATCCGATTGAATATCTGTGGCTCCATTTAGAGAACCGAGTTCGTGTTGTCACACTATCACCGCACAATGTGGGAAATTTACAAAACTAGTGTTTGAATATCTGGGACCACACAGATACCTCTGATTACCAATCAGAACTTTTTCAAGACAATGACTCGTTGAATTGGTTGATTTTGAGGACGATAGGAAAGCCTACTTCATATTAAACAGGATAATAACATGTTAATTAAAAAAGAATTAAAAATATAACAAAAATTGGTAAATTAATCGAAAATTTATGTAAAAATGTGTGAGTTAAATGTATATTTTAATATTTTGAAATGTTGTAAATTATTTCACATATCTTCTAAAATTACAGCAAGCACTTTAAACATTGTTTTTTCAAGAACAATAAAAATTTATAATTAAGAATAAATATGTCGTCATACCTTTATTTATAACTCATTTTTTCAGTCATAGTTGGATATTAAAACTTATATATTTTTCTTTCAAAAAAAAAAAAATGAAAAGAAAAGAAACGAACTTTACAGTAGTCGCGAATGATGTGTAACATCTGGCATGTTATCATGGTAAATACGCAATAATAACTTAAATCCGGAGAAAAATGAATGCAGTATGATTGGAAATAATTTTCTATCGAATAATTATATCTCTAATGAAAGTTTTATTTAGGACTAATGCAATTTTTTATTATCAAAAATATTTATTCTTGTTCAATTTGGGGAAGAATGGATACAATAGACTTATGATAAGTAAAATATGACACATATACTTGCGATTTCAAAGTATTTAAAAACCGTTGAAAACAGCGTCAATAGCAATACCACTGTTAGTTGTTGAAACATTTCGATTTGTATTCATTTCGAGCTTTAGTTCATCAGTCAAAAAAGCTATGAGTGGTTCAGCTTCTGGCAAACTGTAGCTTACGTTGAAATCACCACTCAAAATCACGGAAAACGAGTGATAGTATGTTTTTAAAAGAGCATAACCACACACACACACATCTTCGGTATATGATAAGAGTACAAAATGCAGGGAATCTTTAATTTTTTGAACCGTTTGATTCGGAGAAATGTATACGGCCACCGAAATCACTGTTTGTCCATTTTCAAATAGGCTTCTGCCGCACATATGTCCCCAATATCTTGACTAGCAATACCCAGTCCACTTGTATGACGATAAATAATGTCCATATGAGGAGTCACAACATGTGAGTTGTTCCGTTTGCGATATAGATCGCAACACCAGCTGCTCTGTGGTCCGGTCGTTTAAATTGTACGCAGCAATCGAAGTTAGGTATCGAAACGCATTCGTCATTATCTAACCACGTCTCTGCCAACATGAGTAATGTACAGTTTCGTGAAATAACGTCGTCGAATTGCGAAGTGGCGTAAGAAAACGAAATAGAGCTTTCGAATTCGCATCTTTTGAAATGCTAACTCTAACAATATAAAAAAACAACAACTAATAGAGTTGGATTTCGAATATATTCTGCTCTGGATTTACCCATCTCTGCCAATCACAAAATCATAAAAATTTAACTAGCTTGATAAATGTTTAATCGAGAAAACTTTTTTTAATCACAATGAAAAATATTATATTGACAGCGAAATGAATTAATCTAATAAAGTATGAAAAAGATACGCGCACTAAAATATTAATTCAAATAATTCCATATTACTTACTCGTATTTTCTTAAGAATGTTGAACTTTGTCCGACGCTTAACAGTAAATAAAATTATTAATAAGTAAGTTTACCCTGAATAAGAATTCTAATCTTGTAAAGACTGTAATCAAAGCATTATTACCTCGTTAAGCTCAGCTCAACTTTATTTCATGGGTTTCAAATTCAAACTAAACAACATTAAAAAAAAAAAGATCACAGTTACAATTACATTAAAACAGTTAACAGCATTAGAAAATAACGAGAGGTTTGTGCGCACTTCCTCTTCCGAGCTGGCAGACTGACTGGTTAAGCACGCATCCACACGGCGAAAAGAATTTGCCAAAATGGTCGCCAAATTCACCAAATTAGTCGTGAAATTGGCGGCAAACTTGGTCGCTAAATATGATGCCAAGTTCCTATTGACGTCACTTCCTGTTACCGATTTCCGTCCCTTTTCACGAAATCACTCCGACAAATATCCAGCAACCGAGAGGAAAGATGTTACACATCAAAAATGCGCTCTTCGTTTCACCACTATTATTTAACATCAAGGGAAGAAACATCATAAATAGTGTTTTACAGAATAACATTTTCTTTGAAAGTTGATGATTAACAAATTACCAGTTTTTAAAGAAAAAGTTACCTCTTAAGATGTTTGTTCATGTAATGTTTAAATATAGTATTGAAAACGAACTGAATGTCAGTATCTCGATAAATTCGATCCAATTAAATTAGTTAAAGGCAAGTCTAATATTTAAATTGAATTCATACAATACAGTCCCGAATTTCCATATTACGAACCTCTATATTGCGAATTTTTGTATATAACGAACTTTTTCCTAGAACCAAGAACATTTCACGATTTTCTTCTTAAAATTACCTCCCTATTGCGAAGTGCATTTTCTGTACAACGAACTTTTTTTCTTGTAATTCAATTTCTTTTCTCTCTATTTTTAAAGTATTTCTAGGTATTTAAAGTTATTCTCTGTTTTAACACATTTTAGGGTGGTCATAAATGATGAACTGGTTTTATAAGGTGCCTAACTCGTTGAGAGCAATTGAATTCTGGTGCAACCAAGAAAATGAAACATTTAACCTTCACTGTCCAGTTCACTAGAAACATCTTCGATGTTCCCTTTCACCCTCGGTGGTGTTGCCTCGTATCCCCGTGTCTTTGAACTAGTATCCGTTCATTTTTGTGTTAATCAGTCGTACCGGTAAATTTTTTTTTTGTAGCTCGAAAATATTAAAACGTAAGTGCTTTAAAAATGAAAAAAAAAGAAAATTTATGAAAAGACACAGAAAAATACGCCTGAAGAGATTTTTGGGGCATTGCAAAAATGTGAGGCGTATTATGATACAAAGCATGTGGTAATGTAAGCTTGGAAATTCTAGTTATAAAAAAAATTTATGTTAAAAATTACTTGTATGCTTTAAATTAGGAACTGTCCTTAAAATTCATTTTAATATAAAATTATTTTTTTAGTGTTGAAAATACAATGTATTTTTCGTCATTCTTTTTTCTTGTTTTCCTTGCAGTTTTTCTTTTTTTTTTCTGTTTGATGGGTAAGATATATAGAATAAATAGATATTAACTTACAAAATAGTGTGAATAATTACTTTTTTAATATACAGTGCTTATGAATTTAAAAAAAAATTATGCGGTTTATTAGGTATATATATATTGAAAGATGAACCTCTATATAACGGATTTTCCATATAGCGAACTTTTTTTCGGGATTTAGCGACTTCGCTATATAGAGGTCCGACTGTATTTCTTAAATGACTTAAGTGACTCACAAAACATTTGAATAGTTCTAATGTGTCACAGCTAAACTATATACCTCATTCTGTTTCAGAACCTCTAGCCAGTAGTTTCCACAATGGCAAACCTACTGGGCATCACCGATTACCTTGTGATCGGAGGCATGCTTTCTGTATCTGCGATGGTTGGCCTGTACTTCCGATTTACTGGGGGTCGCCAGAAGACCACTCAGGAATTCCTGATGGCAGGTCGTGACATGCATATAGGACCCGTGGCCTTCTCACTTATGGCCACCTACATGTCAGCCATTTCAGTTCTGGGAATGCCTGCAGAGACCTACCTTTACGGAACGCAGTTCGTCACCTGGATGATAGGCATGCCTTTCGGAGGTCTTATCGCCGCTTATGGATTCTTACCCGTGTTCTTTGATATGGACGTCGCTACGGCCTATGAGGTAGGGTATCAAAATTATTGTAAACCAATGCTTTTCTTATAGTATGAGTAAAAAACTGGATTACAGTGATGTTATTATATTTTTATACAACTAAGTTTAAAAATTATAGTGGCTTTCAGCAAGTAAGTTATGTTACCGTCCATTTTAGTGCTAATTTATTTAAAGTTATTAATATTTAATTATTTTTAATTATTCAGCCACCAATTTTTCTTTAGATTTTAAATCTTGGAGATAGGGATTTTGTGATTCATATTAAATTTTATTTAGACATTAATGGGACAACAAATCGTCATGAAAAGTATGCGCATTTATTTAGACTCATATTCCAATGGTAAAATGAATAGCAAAATAGAGAATATGAAACAATTTGTAGAACATTTGATGTTAAAAAAACAATGCAAAGAAAAATAAAAGATTAGCTCCCAAAAACTCAATAAATGTTATTTTTTTCAAAAAATTTGAAAGTTTTGTTTTAAATTTCATTAAGTTCTTGTGAATGGTTTTGTTTCATTTATTTTTATTAAATGTATGCATATATACATATCTATGTAAATAAAATAAACTGAATCTCTATTTAGCTTGATTTTGTTGATATATGGGGTTTTTTTCCTTCCAATATCCTTTAACACGAAAAAATATTTCAGTACACTCAATTTCGTATTAAACAATTTTCACTGTATATAGAAAGCTTATAACATTTTAAATACATTTACTTTTATACACGTTTCAAATCGAATTAACTGTCTAAATTATGCTATACTTCGCTTACAGTAGAAATTACTTTTTTTTTTTTTTTGCTTTACTCGTCTAATGAAAAAGCTGCATTTTGCTTGCAAATTGACTGAACATGAATTTTTAAATAAATAAAGTTTCCGGCATTAATTAAAATTTAAACTTTTTCATATTGAATTAAATTTTAGATACTTTTATTAATTCGTATTTGTTATTTTCAGTATTTGGAGAGGAGATTTGGCAAGACAACTCGAACAGTAGCAGCTATGTTTTTTACTCTCCAAATGGTATGACGAAAACTTTAACACATAATTTCTCGTATTTTGCGTACCTTAGAAGCTCTGTCTTTCGATAAAACTTTTAATAAAATTAATTCATTTACATTCACATTCTCATGTTTATTAACGTTATCCTTTATGTGTTTTTTTGTTTGTTTTTCTTTGATAATTATAATCTTTATAAATCAATAAAAACTCTTCATAAATGAGTTGCACATTATGTGTGTCTTCTTTTCCCAATTATTTTATATTTTACATTTGAAAATCAGTGTAGGTACTGAAGTTTCTTTCATACATTGCATACATATTTAAAATGTGTTCGTTATAAAATAGCTGGGAAGGGAATAGTTCTGTAAAAGCTATTGAAAATTAATTTTTTCCACACAGTTTTGCAAGTGTTAACGAAATTTTATAACATTTGAATGATTTAGGCTTTCTTTCTGTTACTGTACGATTTTAAATGTGATTGAATACAACGGATTACTGTAAAAATTATTGTTTGGAACAAAATTTTATTTTTATACTAATTCATTCATTTAATTATCATCACATTCTTTTAAGAGATCTCATTACAGACTGAAATATATTTAATCTTCTTATATTATAGTATATAAATTACTACAAATCACTTATAGTAAAAATTCATGCTGTAACGTTTCTTTAAGTTATTACTGGGTTAATAGTAATGAATAAAATCTCAGGAGTAAAATAATGCATTTTAGTAACCTAAAATATCACAATTAAAAAAGAATGGTTATACAAGACAAATACAATAAAACATTTAGAGGAACGAATTAAAGTAAATTTTGGTTTAAATATAGTCCAGGATTGGATGGATAGGTGGGTGATCCTAACACATTAAGATCCGGGCTCTCTCTGATGTTAAATGTAATGGGAATTTTGTTCACAATACTGTTACACATATGACCATAGCGTAGCGACATCTATATTCCATTCTGGGAAATATGACATGCGTTAAAATGATAGTAAGTAAGTTGAACTTCACAGGAGACTCGATCAATGACTCGATCCTCTGCTCCCTATCTTGAAACTACGATATTGCTGGAGTTGTTAGCTTGGCTTGTTGGATGAGAGGAGTGGCTTCATTAAGGCAAGGATCAGTAGGGTAGCTGGTTTCTGCTACTGGGATGGAGCATTGATATTGGTTGTAGAATAAGCTTGCGGAGACTGCGCTTCTCAGAGAAAAAATTTAACTGTTGAGATAAAAAAAAAAACTAAAACGGAGAAATTAAAATTAGAAAGAGAAAAATTAAATAATTAATTATTTAGGAGCGATTTTACAAGTAGAAAAGCTTTTTGCCTGTCATCTTTGGATGCTTTAAGAGATGGGAGTAGTTGCAGTAGCTTTGGCATTTTTTTAACAAGATCTGAAACAATTTTAAAAAGTTCGATTAAACTAGAAATTTCTGAAATATTTGTTTCAGGGGTAGATAAATCATGGGTGCGTTATATATAAAATAAGTATTTTCGCATCAATATAAATATTCAGTGAAATTTATAAAACTGGTATGAAAACTTTACAACAAATATTTGAAATAAGTTTTCCTTCATATATATAGCTTAACATAATAAGAATTACTATCCGAAACTATTTTTCTAATGGGCTAAATTCAAATCACGTCATTGTCACATGATTTCTAGAATCACGAGTTTCCAGCCAATCAGTTGATAAACTCATGTGATGTCATAGCCACATGATAAACGCAATCAAGTGTTTTTTGTCAATGAGTTCATGCGTTTCGCTGTTGCCAACTCTTGTTATTTACAGAAACTTTATTTTAAAAAAGTACATATTTGGCAACAATAATAACACATGTTAGCAAAAAGGTGCTTAATTTAAAAGTACATATATAATATAAGATTTTTATTTTAACTTTAAAATACTTATGGCCAAATTTTAATACTTGTGGTCACTTTTAATCAATTATAAAGTTTGAAATTTTATCTAAATATTACAACAAGCAAAAGTCTGATAACAGTTTTGAATCCAATGGAGAACTCGTAGTTGTCCTTATCACGTGACTGTCATAAATTTGGGCCATTGCCTTAATATTTAATAACTTTTTCTTACTAACTAAAACCCTTCTATTAGAAAAGTTATCGTTTAATATACGAAATGAAAGATAACTTTTTGATTTGAAAATTGAAAGGCACAAATATTGGAAACAATATTTTACCTCAATTAATGTGAAATAGTCGCCTCGCGACGTCCATTAGTGTGGGAGAGTCGGAACGAAGATTACAATAAGTACAATTTATTCACAGTAATGAACAACAACACAAATTCTATTAACCAAGTTAAGAGATGCACCCAAATACTAAATATGGAAAGCAATAGCGAGGTAGACGAGATGCGAGAAGTCTTAATAAACAAGATTCCTTACGTCCAAACAATATATGTTCTAATTCCAAGCGACCTAATCTAATTTAGTTACTAGTTGACAAATCGTCAAACTTTAATATTACACTACTCAGCTACAAAGTATTCACTCCTCACTTCACATTTAACCCGCGATCACTCGCGCGGGGTGTTCTGTACACCCCAGCAACAAAAAAATCCTCCCAGGATTCTAAAAAGAATGCTCAGAACCACGATTTTTTCTGTAGCTGCCCATTTTAGGTCAATGAACCTACAGGCCTGATGCAATCCCTTTTTCTTGAACGATTGGAATGTTATGACCTTCAAAAGTTTATCTGGGGGGCTGAGAACTCCCGCGAGAAGTTGAGCATATGTATACAGTCTGCTCTGAATGTTTGGAAAATGATTAAAATATTATTTTTCTACTTTCTACTATCATTACCTCATTAATTATAAAGTATATTTATTACTGGTGTAGACGTTTTATATACTGGTTTATGAAAAAATATAAAATTATGTGTTTTAAAATGAAAATTTTGTGTGTTTAGTTTAAATTAATGTTAGTCTCCTTTGTATGCAATAAATTTAATAATTTTATTTGTATAATACGAAAAACATCTTACACTTTATAAATATGTATCATAATGACTTCATTTTATTCTCTTAATTAAATACACGTGTTAAAAAAGTTTGGGGTGTTCTCTACACCCCGCGAGTGACGACGGTAGAAAAAAAGGCGCGAGTGACTGCGGGTTAATCAATCATTGCTATCCGTTAGCAGTCCAACCTCTCTCTCTCCTAACTTGACAGTTTAATCTATATATACAAGTCTATTTATATACTCGCATCTTCTTCTTCGGTAGAAGGTTTATACAGTAGAACGTCTTTTATCCGAACGTTTATTATCCGGAGTGTCAAATATCCGGACCAGTTTTTTCAGAGACCTCGCAGTCAAAAAACAAAGGTGTACAATGGTACAGCGAAAAATAAGCGATTATTTTCCTCAATAAAGGTAAAATTGCGACATTTTGCACCTATTTTGCTTTTTCTTCAAGCTCGTTTCCAGCATGTGGTGATTTTCAATATTCGTATAGTGTCCGGTTTCATATACTGCACGGATCGCATTCGGTTTTCAGTTATCCGAACAATCGCGTATCCGAACAATGTCCGGTTCCAATTGATTCGGATAAACGACGTCCTACTGTAATAGAATAAATTTTTAAGACCCAAAATTACCCAAGAGGATTAGTTGAAAGGATGCGGATAGATCCGTCACAAACGGTAAATATAAAAGTGTAACAAACCACATCCAAACGATTTTTATATTAGAAACATTTCATTTCGTTTCAGATTCTGTACATGTCCGTGGTGCTATACGCTCCTTCGCTGGCTCTGAACGCCGTTACAGGACTCTCCACGTGGGCATCCGTGATTTCCCTGGCTGCAGTCTGTACGTTTTATTGTTCGCTGGTATGAAATCATGTTCACATCCGTTACAAAATAATCATCCACCGCGGTCAAAGATAGGAGTCAATTGTGTTAGAGTTCAAGGTCAATTTGTAACCGAATCGAGATTTTTATCGGAGTGGACAAATTTTATTACTTTTACTATCTTTTGTTTATTTTCCTATAATAGCTAAATCACTGAAAGTTTATTGGGTATTTTTAAAGCAACCTAATTGTGCTTAGAATGAAGTAAACAGGGTAGGATGAAAACGTTTACTTTCACTATCATTGAAAATATCAAGCTGAAAGAAAAACAACCCTGCTTAAGAAACTGAAATAATTTGAAATTAGTTTATTTTTTATGCAGAGCGTAATTTATTTTTATACTCTTTAAGTTTCGAAATTCCGTGAAGTGTAAATTTTAGAAGTTAATTATAAATAAAATAAATTTTGTGAACTTATTTCTTCAATATATTATTTATTATTGTTTTGAAATTGAAATTATTTATCTTCTTAAAACCCTTTTATAAGCTTCACTTGTATGTAACGGATTCTTTAAACTCAATTTTTACCCATTTTAAAAGGTCAGATTAATTTGAAATTTCACTCACTTGTGAAGGACCGATGTAAATTCAATAATTTAAAACTTTTATTCCATTATCCTGATCAGGATCATCAAGATTAACGATTTCCTATTTTCGGATCTCATCCCGCATCTGGTGACTAATTTCAGATCCCATTTCCAGATTTGGTGACTAGCTCCAGATTTGGCGACTGGAAGATTAAGTAAAAACTTAGTTCGATTAACTATAAATGGATATTTTTTGGTTTTTTAAAACTGTATTTTGTTTTGAATGTATTATGGGGGAAAAAAGAGTGAAAAACCCCATGTGTGACATTTAATGCGTAATTCATATTGCTTAATACTGCCGTGCTAGTTTAGTTGCTATGGTAACGATGTCATTGTCAGCGATTCTTAAATCCTGTCCGGTTAATGTCATAGTCATACTAAATCTACTACGTGAAATAGTGAAGGCTACTGCTTCAAAATCTGCCTCAAACTTTTTAGTAAGGTTAAGGAGAGGTTTACAGAAGGTTTAAGTGAAAGAATTCGAACTGAAATGCTGTACTTGTTACTCTAGTTAAATGAGATTGAAATAATGAGTCATTTGATTACTGATATTTTGTGTTATTGTTGAGTGACAGTTCAAAACAAATTGCTCAGAGTGGTTTTTTTCTAACTTTCTTTTACGTGCATTTAATAAAGTTTTTTTTTTTTAAAAAAAACTCGTACATTTGATTAAAGTTATATGCTAGTTAATAAAATGTTTTTCTGAAATGTAGTAAGTAATATAAGATTTAAAAAGACGATACCATTTTAGAAAAAATATAAATGAAAGTTGCAAAAGAAAATTACTACATTTTCATATAAAATTGCTTGTTATTAAAGATAAATTAAATAAATTTTGTGTTTCTAGCTCATTTTGGTCGTGCACAGGAGCATATTTCCAAAGTTAACTTGCTAATCCTCCAACGGTGTTGTTACTTGTTTGACAAAAATATTTATATTAATATCAATTTTGTTACTTGGAGTAGCATATATATATCAGTAATTATATCTGTGTTCAATGTCTTACATAAATGTTTATGTTCAGTACACTAGTATAGTTAGTTCTGAGGGGGCCTATACCAAAATTCCTACGGGGCCCTTTTTAGATATGAGAAACCAGTTAGTTGGACTATAGTTACACATGTTGGGGCCTCTGTAGCTTGGAGGCCCCGTATCATTGATACGGTAGTAGCTACGCCCCTGGTTTAGTATATGAAATTTGAATAAACAATAATCGTTCTTATACAGTATATAGCATATGCTATCAAATAATCTAACAAACGGTAATAACAAATTTATTCCATAACAAAATAATGTGCGTGACTCACAATCTCACAAACCTAGCTCCAAACCGGCTCGACAAATTACCGCATTTCGACTAATTGAGGAATGATTGTGGTAGGCCTAGGCCTAGACACGGAGGACAGAAATCACAGAATAACGAAGTCTTGCTAATATTGCCAGTTGGAATATAGTTCAAAATTCATAGCGTTTTGGGGTACATGTCCGAGAACATCCTATGGCGATGAAAATAATTTGAATATCATGATCTTATTGAGGCTGAGTCAGGGGGGAGGGGGTGACGAGACCCTCACCTGGGACCGAGGCTATGAACTTAGGTCCTGTTGACCTATGCTTTAAAATGTTTTTGACTATAACACAAGGAATGAAGCAGAAAGGGAAGAACCTTAAATCACGAGTATCAACGTTCTGCATATTGGATGCTTCAAGATCTGCAAGACAATGTCTCGCCGTCTGGTTGAGCTCAAAATGCAACGGTACTAATTTTTACATGTACTGGCATTGTTGGATGGAAACAAATTGCGACATATTATCAGGCCAGAAATGCATGGACTACACATTATTATGATCTCAACGACGAATATTGCTATTATTTACAATTAATGGTACTCGCCAAATTAAAAGGAGGAAGCGCCGTGGAGATACGTCGAATGTATACTGCGACAGTTTAACCCCTACTGCTCTATAACGCATTATCAGGGTCTGATGTGTCATCTCCATGCATAACATATTCCTTTTGATTCGAATTACCGACAAAAATGACAGTACTTGAAGGAAGTACTGCAAACGATTGTATTTTTTGCTTTCAGCAGTTGTGAAATACATTTTTCCAAAAAAAAAACAATGCCCAATCTAACATAGAAATCTTTAACAGATTAGCTATGCAAGGTAATTATTTGTTTCTCAGCAAAGGATGTCACCAGATCTCTTACACATCGAGCAGTTTTAAAATGTCATTTGCTTGATTTGCTAAAATTTTAATCTTTGGACAAGCTATGGAGTATGGTGTAAAGCACACACGCACATGGTCATTCATTTCTCAAGACACCATTAAACGCTTATTTTATCTATGTCTTGAAAGGTTGCTCTATATATCTCCATAAAAAATGGTCCTAATTTCTAATGAGAATTCATTCTGTATGTAGATCTTTATATTGTATTTTTTAAACTCACATAACTTATTTTTAGACTCATTCCTTATCTGTCCTGCCAATTTCAATCATATTTTACTTACTCTTTCATGGTGTGGCATTTTTTCTATAAGTCAGGGTATATTTTTCAAAATTAATTTAATGCCTTTTGAGGGATACAGAAAGCAGCACACATTTGCTAACAGTTTAAGACATTACATTATTATGTCTTTTATTTACTTATTTGTGTTGCTTAATCTAATGTATATATTTTGTAATAGTCTATAATATTTTATGTGTTGCAGGGAGGCCTGAAAGCAGTATTATGGACCGATGTATTCCAAGCTCTTCTCATGTACATAACAATCATTGTTGTAGTCGTTCAAATAACTGTAATCTTAGGATTCAATGAGGTTTATGACCGAGCATATGCAGGAGGACGATTAATTTTATTCAAGTGAGATATTCTTCTTTCATCTAGTTTTTTTTTTAAAAAAATTTTCCTAAAATTAAAAAATATTAAAAAAGTGGCGAGATAATTGAACTTTATTAAATATATGAGAACCATTTTTTTTTCTATTTACATTAAAAGACTAAGACTTAAAACCATGCTAGGCATTGTATTTTAGATTAAAAATCCTTATAGATTCAACGATCTCATTTTTTAAAATCTTTCCTATGTGAATTTTTTGTTTCTACATGCTCTAAAATAAAGCGATATTTTGAGAATATATAGTAAATTTAAAGAGCCTGAAAACATATCTTGCTTATAAAAAAAATTTTTTTTTACTTGAATTGAATTATTTCACATACTTGGAAAAGTTTCCAGTACTTTGGACACAATTATTTGGTTTAGTTAGACTTTCTTCCTAATACACAGATTCCAAATTGAATCTTATTTGCTTCTCAGGGTAAATACAGGGTGATTATAATTAAATTTGTGGTTTCAAAACGCTCTAACTCTAAAACTTCCAATCAGAATTAAATCATAGAACAATTATGAGTCAATGGAATTTTGTTCGGTGAAGGAAAGTAAAATATTTTCAAAATATGTGAATAGATGGTGCTGTAATGGTAGAGGTATGCAAATTACACAAAGATAATCCATGCGCACCACCGTCATGTGATGAAAGTGCAAAGTGCTAGCTGGATACATTAAGATTTACTTCTTTATCGGGAATCGGACAAAGGATTACGCTCTGCTAGTGAAGCTTTTCTATCGGAACGGTGACTGTGAGATAATAGCTAACACACACACACACAAGAAGCTCAGGACATTAAAAGGCATAAAATCCGACCTAAGGATCTCATATAGTCTGAAAGTGATAGTTAAATAAAAAAAGAACCACGCATTTGACAAGGAACGAGGTAGGTGGACAAACCACTTGTGGCGTTGGCAGTAGAAGATGTGGCCACAACTTAAGGCCAAATGTTTGATAAGCCCATCAGTACGGTGGAAAAGTACTATCGAACATCTTGCACTGTTGTCCGTACATAATAACTCATGTGCAACAGTTGCTTCCTGCTGACCTGGAAACAGATGAATCATTTACGCTATGATTTCATTCCTGGAAAGAAGTAGACAGTGGTAGGCCACGGAAACATTCTGTGTAAAAACAAAGCCCATTTGCATTGTCAAGGATCTGTAAATGCACCTAATTTCAGGATATGAGTGACCGAGAATCCGTTAACGTGTCAACCATTAACATTTCATTATGAAAAAGTAACTTTGTGGGGTGGAATAATGGCAGACTTCGTCGTTGATCTATTCTCTCTGGAGGAGATCCCACTTGAAAGACCCGTTACCTGCATCATTACTGCCAAGCGGCATGAAGACAATATTTTAAATAACATGTTCTTTCGGTACTTTAGTAGCATCAGTGTGTGGATCTCACAAAGTTCACGTGAGATGGCGCTATACCACCCATTGTTAATCCTGTGAAACAACTACTGATCACTAATTTTGGAGATGATAGATTCATAAGCCATCATTTTCCAAAGGCGTAGCTGGCCCGTACTCCTGTCTTACTCCCCTAAGACTTCTAGTTTTGAGTGTATCTGTAAAATGTTATTTAAAAATTGTGGACTCCGATCCTGGACGACTTGAAGACAAGCATCAATTACCGAATTCATAGGATCAGCACAGATACCTTCCAATTCGTGAAAAACATAAAGTCTTAGCTTCCAGCTAATAGCAGAACAAGTTGGAAAACATATCAAAAAAATAATGCTTTAATCATCCGTATGGTATTTGTTTCATGAAGCTCCACTTTATTCCTTTTGTCACTATCAATGTTTTCGTTGTAAACAATGTTTCCTTGTTTTCGCTAATAAATATGGTATTAACCTTCGGAGTTTAATGTTTCCTTTTGGCTAACGGCATTTTTGTTAAATGAATCCATAAGGGACTTTTCCCCTGCCAGCACAATCTAACGGTACATTGGAGCATATTTTTTTCTCCAAACAAAATTCCATTGCCTAACGATTGTTCTAGTAAAATATCAAGTCATTCTGACTGGTGGTTTTAAAGTTAGAACGTTTTGAAATCGAGAATTTAAATATAATCATCCTGTGCTTTATTTTTCTCATTATTATATAATTTTCCTATTAGAATTAATTCCTAAACTACACTTACGTCCCTAAATTAAGGATAATTCAGAATCACATGGAAATCGAACTCTAGGCTAAAAATTTCACTTGCAGAATTATACATTTCTTCAACAATAGTTTGCAAGATACAGGAAGCCACCAGATGACACCGATATACATATCACAATGACGAGAGTGTAAAAGAGAGGTATTAAGGAATGGTGGCAAAGAAGTAAGATTGTTCACAAGCGTTTTGTAAGCCACTCAGTGACATAACCGAATAATTATGTCACAAAGGAAGAATGATGATGTTTTTTTTTATGTAGAAAAATTATTGACAGCATGGATTCTAGCGTACTCAGATGGAGTTTCAGAGGAATTACCCAAAGTGTCATCTCTAGGTTTTAGAACGATTTCAAGATGACGGAAAAGGAAGTATATGTTAGAATACTGATCGACTCCGAGTTAAAACGCCGAACGAAGTCCAGTAGTTGGGCAGTAACCCCCACCCCCCCAAAAAAAAAAGCAGACAAAGTACAGCATCCAACCTGTCCCGTCAGCTATCTTCAGCCCCAGACGTGACAGTTTTAAAACAAACTTTAAACTGACGTGTGTGCTTGGGACATATTGGTCTATATTATCACATGCTTCTTAGATATGTCCCGCTCACTACAACTCACTGTCGCCAATGGTTAGCCTGGAGTAGAGAACATGCAATGTGTCTGTTTGGGGACATGGTCACAGTGGGCATGTGTGATGTTTTCCGACGAGTCCAGTTTTAGCCTGAAGTCTTATCCATGTTGGACTTTCAAATGGAGAACGCCAGGTGCCCGTCACATCCAAGACAACATCATTGAACTGCACGGTTACGGTGGGGGTCAGATTGCTCGTTTGGAGAAAATTTTACTGGGCTCCAGAACAGAGCATGTTCAAATCGGAACCATAACAGGGCAAATTTATAGGAACATTATTCTGAAACAACACTTACGTTTGCTTAAGGGTACCGTGAGTTCAGAATTTGTGTATATGGATGACGACGCCCGTCTTCACCAAGTAAGCATCGTAAGCGAATGCCTTCAATCTGAGTTCATTACCCCAATAAAAGGACCAGAATTCTCACCTGGCTTGAATCCAGCACAGCATGTGTGGCATATTTTGGGCCAACGAGTTTCATCACTACATTTATATTGGAACTTTGGAGAGCATTTTTTGTTGTGTGTGAGGGGGTGTAATCTTCCTTAAGATCAGCTCGATAATTTGATACTCAGCATGTCTATGTGTTGTACGGACTATACTTCATCACGTGGGAGACATACAAAGGATTAATTATCATACTAAAAGTGTAATATAAAGTTTTTGTACAGAGAGTCTTTTTTGTAATTGCACCAGGGGCGCACAAAAATTGTTGTTTTTATGAATGGTATCACACGTACGCCATCTTTTTTATTCTTTATTCTTTGTTTAATAAAGGAGCTTAATGAATAAGTCCCGTTTGTTTTGTTCCAACCCTTTATTTCTCTCAGCTGGTATTATCCTTAATTTATAATCGTGAGTGTAATATAGTTATGGTATAAACCTTAAATCTAAATTCCTTTATTAGTATATTATTTTGAATATACTTAGTTGGTTCCTTAATTTAGAATTTTAATTTCAGTTTCTCGCTAGATCCTACTGAACGTTACACTTTCTGGAACACTGTCTTGTCGGGAGTGCTTTTCAGTTTTCACACTTTTGGTACTAATCAAGCACAAATACAACGAATGATGAGTGTTGGAAATCTCAAGAAAGCGCAAAAGTAGGTACAGTAGAAATGTTGTGGACAAGTAATATTTTATTTTAGTTTAAAAATAAGAATCAAAGGAAAAAAGTTTTTCAATAAAGTTTTAAAATACATATTTATAGTTAAAACATCTTCTTGAAAGTGTGCATTAAAATTGTGGTACATCGTGCTTATAAAAAGTTAAGCAAATCATATTTTAAATCTACAATATTTTGTTAAAATTTATTCTTTCAGGTTAAACAAAAATCCACATTGTTTATCATACATTATAATGTCTTAAAAGTATATCAATAAGGAACTGCATTTATTTTTTTTAGATTTTAGTGAACTCGATGCCTTTTGTTAACAAGATTAAATGCAAAAATTTCTTTTAAATTCAATATGTTTCTTGGTCTACAAGAGTATTAAGGGAAAAAATATTTTCAAAAATTACACATGTCCATTTATATATATACATATGTAATAAAATTACGTTCAAGAGAATTTTATTATATTTGAAGATGGCTTTGTGTGACCTTGGTTTGACTTTATTTTACGTCCCATTGGGAAGTACCCCGAGGACTATCGGCGTTGGACCTCAAGGGTTTTTGCCGTCAGATACCTGAGCTGTCAGCTTCCCTGCAAACTGACAAAATCCGCACCAACAGATAGACTTTTAGCCTCGGCAGGTCTAACGTGCATCATGCGAGTCGACAACACAAACCAAGATTTTGCTATTCAAATAGCTGTATATACCATAAAATCGGGCGAATAATGCACACTTTTAGCACAAAGTATAAGATCGAAATGTACAGGTGCGCGTTATACAACGGGTATAAAAATGAGAGCATTAAATACAAAGACAAGTTGAGCAAAGAAAAAAATTAGACTTCTAAAAAAAGCGAAATAATGTTTATTTAAAAGCAATGACATACCTTATGAACTTAAGGGCTGTAGTTCGAGAAGTATACCATTTTTTCAAAAGTTTTGAATAATACCTCGAATAAATAACTTCAAAACATAAGAGCACTGAGCTCGTGTATTTAAGGTTTATTCGTAAAAAGCTTATGCGCGTTGTATGGTGAATATAACTAAAAATTAAAAATTGTAGCTTGAAAGTATCGGTGCACGTTATAAGCCAGATTTTACGGCAATCATATTAGAAAATGAGAATAGTTTAATTTCAATGCAAACGCTTAAGAGACTTCTTTTCAAAAAGAATTAAAACAATTATTTTTGAAAACATTTTCGTAAAGCACTAACTTTTTTGTCAAGGAGCATCTATGTATCATCTAAAATAGAAATGTTGCGTTAACTTGGAAATAAAAATGAAAACAGTTCAAGTACATCGACAGTTCTAATCTTACTCTAGCAAATAATGAAAAACTAATTGAAAGAAAATTGCAAAAATGTAATATAAGAAACTGATGCTTAATTGTAACTCTAAAATTAATAATTATAGTTTTCAGTTAAAATGTGTTATTTCTGTTACCTTTTTATACATTATTTAAATAAACAAGAGAAAAAAAAAGGTCAGAGGGAAAAATCTTTGATTGTAATGTATAAGCTTGGATATAAATGTCAAAAATTATTTTCACCAACGTCAAGTTTGAATTTACGAAAGAGAAACGAAACACAGTAAGCAATACTTCGAAGCAAATTTTAGTTAAGTATGAAGCCATAGTAATTCAAGTACGGGCAGTGATACCGGATCGTACGATACGTTGATATTATTTCCGTCCATAATTTACTGAACAAGAATATGTTTATATAAAATGTCTTAAATTTTGGACTCTTAATTCTCTGTAGAAACAGTACTGTGGTCATATGACCCTTGTGGGTCAAGGACAATCATTCTTTCAATAATGGCAAATGAATAAGAGGGACCTTGGCACAAATTGGGTGTCAAAAATAGATGCTCCTGGAATAGATGTATTTCAAGATTGAATCACTTCTTTATTTTAGACAATATCCTTTTTCACTTTAATCTAAAAGAGTTTTCTACACCCAGTATCAATGACGATGTTTGATGAAATCCTTCCCTTTATCTAGAAAAAAACCCGTTTCCTAATTTTTATCAATTGCATCACCGTAACCGTTGGCAGTATCTACTTAATGCTATCAGTCATTTCGATTTTCTGGAATTATTAACAGAAATCAAATTGTTATCATTATTTATCCGCTTTTTATACGAATTTCATTTACATTTCCAAGATACGCATCCTAGTTTATTTACAAGTTAAATTCTACAAGGCTAATCTTGGGAGATTCGAAACACTGTAATATAATAGAAGCAAAGAGAAAATGCAATCGATCTCTAATATTTTCCACCTTAAATGGTTATTACAGCTGTAATAAAAATGTCCGGTGAATGACATTTGCAAGTTGGTTACTGGTGGTATTCGCAGTAAAGATCACATGCTACTAATGCAGTTATATATGTGTAAGCATTTAGACAAGCAGTGATTCATTCGGACATTTTATTTTACTACGCATAAGATGGAATTGTAGTATAATGCAATGGATTTGAAATAACCAATCGGATTCACGTGACAAAATGCGATATTGTTTGAAGCCTGGGCCCTACACAGGGTTATTCAGAGTTCCATAAAAGTTTCTAAACGTTAGCATAAGAAACTAAGTCGAATACAGCAAAAGAAAAAAAAAGGACATTTAAAAGAATACAGAAACAATTCAAGTTTTCTTTATATACATTAGAAAGATTCTATGTGGAAAAAAAAACTTTTTGTTTTCCGCATAGAACTCCTGTAAGGTATGCAACGGCATAAATCATACGGCATACATCAATGCAATAGTCCAGTTCCTGCTACAATCTACTCAACATCGTACTATCAACATTATTAGCACCCCGTGTTATACAAAAGCTTGGTCTATTCCATAAGACCAAGTTTTCGAACCCCCTTTGCCGCGTGATATAGCAGATCTGCATGAAAGGTTTTGAGTAATGATGAATTGTGACTATTTCTCTAGCAGAATGGCATAAAAACGAGTTGAGTTGTAAACACAAATCGAGCAAAATTCTTAATAGTTTAAAAAATTTTAGTAGTCTACTCTTTTAAAAGGGGAAATTGTTTCAATATTTACAATTTTAAAGTGTCCCAGTGTACACGCTGAATTTTTTTTTTTTTTTTTTTTTTGTTTTGTTAATTGAGAAAATATTAAACTTTTCCTATGTGAACTGAGTTTCATATAAGAATTGGGATACATTGAATGAACAAAGATATCACAGGCCTGCAAAATTAAAGTTTTCGAAAAATGTGAAACCGCCCCCCTAAGGTGACCGTTTCTTTGATTATCCGCGTGAGCTAGAGGTGTAGGGCTTACAAAAGGAATAGACATTTTTAAATTCTTATTATGACTTTATTAAGAATGAAACTTAAGTGTTTAACAATTTAGATAACATTATTTATGTGAGAATCTACTATGAACAAACACACAGTAATATATAGTTAAACCGAATCGCGTAACTTGGACCACTATCAATATTTAATCCACCTAATCTCACTTCTAATAATATTTCAAGTCCTAATATCAAATAATCAATCCTACCTTAATCCAATCTTAGCTTCATTCTTAAGAAGAGGAGTCTGGACGCGCGTGCAATGGTATGCACCTTGACCAAATGGCTTAATCTTCAAGGTAACTTCAATTGGCTGTCAATTCAGGCTTGTATCACTTTCATACATAACATTCCCCAAATTGCCACACGACTTACTGAAACTTCTGTTATTTAAAAGCTATCTTATTTGCATTTCCTTTTCACATTTATCTTCTTGGGTTTTGGTTGGAAAAGAGTTGCTTTTAATTTTGGCCCTCAAAGAACCCAGAGGTCATGTTAAAGAAAAGACGCGTGAGCCCGTCACAAAAATAAAGAAGTTTTCGGTGATTTTTATGTAATTTGGTGTGCTGATTTCGAAAACGGCCATCATTTTCATCAAATCGGTTTCGATAAATTTTGCTACGATCCTATTTGAAATGAATTCTCTCGAACAATTTAGCATGTACCATCTATCATTAGTATTTTTAACCCTTTTAAATGCTTGTAAATATTGATTATTAATGAGGTAAGTTGATTTTTCAGTAAATGGACGAAAACCACTGTAGCCACATCTAATGAGTTGCTTCTGGTTGAGAGAAAAACATAAAGTTTCCTTGACGTTTAAATTTTTTATATTGAATTATGGTACAGTTTCCACAGAAACAATCACCAACATACTATTTTAATTGGCTTTTGTTAAGGTAATTTATTTAAAGTAAACGATTGACCAAGAGGATCAATTACTATGCTTGTGTACATGAAAGTTTGAAACAAATTTTAAACTCCGGAAAAACCAAAACAAAATTTCCAGCATACTCTTTTTTCCTTTGAAACTTCTATTTGAAGTTCTTTTATATTTAATCTCGGGTCTATCTTGTATTAACATCCACCAGTAGTCTCAATAGACTGTAAGCATATGTTTGTTCCATATTCTTTGATATGTGTGCTCCACATCTTTTATGTCTTGGTGGAACCTTTCACTCTGTTCTTCGCTGACTTATTCTAAATTTTTGAAGGAAAATTCTACAGGTGATCAAAGGAAATGTATTTTGATCCAACGAAACCAATTCCTTTGTTGTCACGGAAATCTCACATTTTTTATCCTCCATAAGCTTACGGGTATCATGATCAACAAAGATCCCCTCTTTTTCAACATGGCTTCGGATAATTCAGGTAACTTTTTGCAAAGATATTTGAAGCAATCTCCATTTTCCGGAATAACAGCAAACTGCTTCATTACACCTAATTTTATATGCAGAGGGGTTAACAATACATTGTTCGTCTCAATTAGGCTGATCAGAATTACATTCTTGGTGCCTGGTTTAAAATGTTCTTTTTGGCCATTCGTTTTTGTCCTAGTGTTATCACTCCTGCTCCAGTCAAAAGGGAAACATGAAGTTTGTATATTTGCCTCTTTGACCAAGAAGCTTGGAGATAACAAATCATTGCAATTGGTCCAACCATGGTCGACATATTTTATTTTATTAAGGACGAGAGTCAGGTATTCATAGTGTTCCTTTAAATGCACAAAATGCCCAAGTGGTACAGATGCATACTTGCTTCCACGATGAAGAAAGACAACCTTAAAGCTCTTTTTTGAAGAAATCTATAGACAACCTATCTTTATTTTTATAGTAAATGATATTAAATGTGCTCATCAGTCCGAAAAATCCGAACACTGGACCAGAGAGGTTTTCATCTTCCTCAAAGTATACTTAACAAATTCTTTTTTTTGATTCATGAACCAATAAAAAGAGGTTCCTTTCGTCAATAAATATTTTTCTTTCCAGCTGGAGTAGAACATTTCAACTGCCTCTTTCGAAATACCCAGATCTCTAGTCAGATCATTAACCTGATAGAAGGTCTAAGTGAATCGGCTCCTGAGATCTTATACTCGGTATTGGAGTTTTGAATTTGTGGGGAAACTATAAGTATAAAGATATTGCGATGGAAAGGTGTCACAAAGTGGTATTCTGTACGTTTCACCACGGTAAAATGAAGGTCAGCCATAGAGGGAAGAAATTGAACGCTGAAAAATATCGTGGTAAATACTCATAAAAAATCCAATTAAAGAGTGAATTTTTCAAAGAAAAAGTGACATGATAAAAATTTGTCACTATTCCTGGGAAAGATTCGGTTCTTTCTCTTGCCCACCTAAAGATGGAGGATGAAAGGAAGGAACACCAGACATACTCAAAATCAATCTATTTATTGGTCAAACAATTTACCAACTCTATTCAAGGAATTTCCAGAAGAAGAGAATGTCTCAATATAATCAACATACGTGGATTGCGGATATGTGTGGATCGATCCCCTTATTACAGGATCCAATCTACTATCCCACTTAATTTAACACTAGTTCAACTTTGGTGAATAATCGTCACTTTAATTCTTTTGTCTATCTAATATTTGAAATACAACTATAAATGTGAATGATACCTGATCAGTAGAAATTTCTCCTGTCTCCTGACTTTCTCTTTCTCCTTCTCCTTTCTAGCTAAAAACCCTAAACTATACATAGTAGACAATTTAAATATCATGGTTTATTCTTCAAAGGGTTTGTTGAGAATAAACACAAATTGACGGCCCAAAGATTTCCCAAAAGGATTGAAAGAAAGTACGCGGATAGATCCGTCACATTCTTTTTGAAATCAGCACCAAAAAATTCATAAAGTTGAGTCATTACTTCCCTTGTATTTTTACCATCGCAAGCCTGTGTATTTATATGATTGGGGTAAAATGATTTGGGTGATCTAAAAGCCAATGTTAGCCAATTTTTTCTCCAATAATATTGTATTCCAAAAAAAAAGCGTTCTTTAATAAAATAGTTAACTTATGGCACTCATTGTTTGGGAAGAAGTAGATTCCCCTCCCCTTACCCAAAACAAATTTAAATTTCAGAAAGCTCCAAATTTTTACAAGTGACATTGAGTGTCCTCATGGCTAGAAATCCAGTTACGTTTAATTCTTGCAGCGGGTTCATGTCCTCAGAATTACTACAAGTTAAATGAAAAGGAAAATAAAACTTCTTACTTGGTGTTGGATAAGTTTTGATAGAGTGACATCTAAGTCTAAATCGAGGCGATTCCTCAACACTGACAAAGGTTCAAACTTACCAGACCCTTAGTCGATAGTTTTTATGCTACTCGTGCAAAGATGATAAAACCAAATCCAGAGAGAGAATTTTCGTCAACCCATATTTTATTTTTCCTTATTTCTACCCGTTCTTATACAAATTTTCACATATTATTTAACTGAATGACATTTTTCTATCTTTTGGCTAGAGCACTGTTTATAAGTCTGCCTCTTATCCTGGTCTTCAACCTGTTCACCTTTTGGGACGGAGTTGTCATTTATGCATTTTTCCACGACTGTGATCCTTTGAAAGATGAAAATGTAAAGCTCAATTCCGCCGATCAAGTAAGTCTTTAATTTGAGCTCAATTCAAATACGCATTCGATTTTTCTCACATTTATTTAGCTAGCATTAAATTTCATAGGCTGATCCTATAGATACACAATTTGATGAGCCTTTAATTAAAGTTACTTGTCCATTATCGTAGAACATGATACCTTTCTCCCTGATGAGGTCTTCGCAAAGTAACCAGAGGAGATTATCCCATAAAAAGGACAAGACATTGAAATTATTTTATCAAGGAATAAGTGAATATATTTATTAAATGAGGGATGCGATATAAAGTATGCTGTTCTTTCTAAGGGAACCAAAACATCATACACATTAAAAAAAACACCGATTTTTCAGTTTTAGTATAAAAAAAAAATAGTGCATTTTTTTCTGAATCTAAAAATATGTAACACTTATATGTTCGTTGATAAAATAACCTTAAAATATTAAAAAAAAAATTTAAAAAAAACCACGTTTACAAATATTTAGTTTTTTTCACTTTTACTCCAAAGCATAATTTTTTGCTTTTAGGTACACTTTTAAAAAACCTATTGCACTATATGGTTCTAAATTCTTTATACTTCTATATAGAATACATATGCATATAATGAAACTATTTTTTAGTTGAAGTAGTACATGGCTGTTTAAGAAAATGGCTTTATGTATAAAAAAATGTGAAAAAAAAATTTCAAAATTACAAAGTTTTATAATTTATTTAAAAAACTATCTTGATATTTTAGTAAACAATTACGTTCACTATATTTCGTGCATCGTTTTATATATGTGAAAAATATATTTTACATTTTTAAGTGATCCTTTTTTTTAAAAAATGGTATCTAAACAGAAGCATGTATCATGAGATCTCAAAAATTACGTCCAACTTAAATTATACAGAACAAAACATTTTACTATAAAAATTTATTTTTGTTTTTCTACAGCATAACTAAAATATATTTATTAAGATCACAAAAAAATATAAGCTGTATTGGAAATATTTAAAGATTTATGTCCCATAAACAAAGAGTCTTATTTTTGGCATTTTTACTGTTTCGAGCATGTCCTGGTACCCTAAAGATAGCAAAGTTGTGCTCTAAGATGGGCTTTTTTTCAAACTGAAAAATATGTCAAGTGTGTTTGTCCTATTTCTCAATTTTAGCATAATCAGATATTTTTCTTGATTAAAAAATACTATAATCAAATAGAGTCTGTTTAGAAACGAGTGAGGCTCCATTGTAATAGGGAACTAAAATTTCTAGAATCAGCCTTTCTATTATTCATTACCATACATAATGAGTTTTTCGCTTTCAAATGTGAAGATTTTTCAGTATCATTGGTATCGTTTTAAGAGATGTAGTGTATAAAACCAGCGACCTTCATCCTTTTCAGTTGATGCCCCTAGTTATCTTGAAGTTGTTCAACAATATACCTGGCCTTACTGGTCTGTGTATCTCCGGAGTGTTCAGTGCGTCTCTGAGCACCATCTCTTCAGCTGTAAACTCGCTGACAGCTGTTACCATGGAAGATTTCATCAGACCTTACTGCTTTTGTAAGAAACTCAGCGAATCTTGGATGGCCTTCGTAGCAAAACTTTTGGGTAAGATTGCTTCGTTATGTTACTTGATAACACATTTTAATTTTTAAAAAAATTTGAAATTACAAAAAAAAAAAATATTCTAAAGCATCGAGTGTTTGTAATGGAACAGGTTCTTCAGAGGCCTGTAGAACCTGTTCCACTTATAGAATTTTGATAAAACTTGGAATATATGCTACATGGGGATCATGGGGAAAAATTTCTGGAATAATAAAAAAAAAATTAGTGCAAATTTTGACCACCAGGTGGCTTTTATCGATTATTTCTTACCCAAATCCGTAAAACCTCTATATAAACATGCAGTCATAACCAGAGAACCATCAGCGTGCATTTGTCATCGTTAATGAAGCCCTTACAAAAAAAAACATCAAGCTTTACTGGCAAAACTGTTTTATCAGAACAGCAGCAATCACTCAGTTGCTATGCGAGAACATCGTCGTTTAAGGAATGTGCGAGAAGGCCCCATATAAAGGAATTGGTTTGAGGAAGAAGATCATGAAATTTGTGGAAATACTGGAGGTTTTGGTGTGCTGCCCGGAAGAGGACGGAAACCGGTTGGGACTGAAAGTATTGAAGAAGTCTCTACTGCTACCAGTTCATGCCACATGAGATGGAGATTCTGTGGTCGACAGTACGAAAAATTCGGCTATACATTTTAAAATGGTATCTGTATAAGATTCACGTGATGCAAAAGCTGAAACCTCAAGATCACAAAATGCGCGTGATCATCTCCAACTCGCGTGATACTTTTCAACCACTTGTTGAAGAGTAAATGGAATTGGAGGCTCTATCAATCCCAACAGTAGAGACTTCTTCGAGAGTTTCAGTCCCAACCGGGGTTTACATTGTCTTCCTGGCAGCACACACCCAAATTCCCAGTTTCTTCAAATTTCACAATCATTTCTTCAAACCAATCCTCGATATGGGGCCTTTTCGCAGATCCTTTGAACGAGGATATTCATGCAGAGCAGCTAAGTGGTTGCTGCTGTTCTGATAAAACAATTTTACCAATTAAACTTGATCCTTTTTTTTTGGTAAGCACATGACTAACGATGAAAAACACACAAGCTGGATGAATCTCTGGCTATGACTGCAAGTTTATATAAAGATTTTACGGATCTGCATAAGGAATATTCGATAAAAGCTACCTGGTGGTCAAAATTTGTGCTAATTTTTTTTATTGCAGAAACCTTTTCCCCATGGTTCATATAGTATATATTCCAAGTTTCATCAAAACCCGATAACCAGAACAGGTTCTACATGCCTCTGAATAGTGTAACTTTAATTATAACTACCCGGTATAACATTTTGACGTACCATGAATAAGAAATCAAATTTTTAAAAAACTGAATACACAGTAAGACTATCTATTAAATGAGAAATGTTTGAAATCGTGGAATATTTGAATAATTTTTTCAGGGTCGATCCTTACGAAATTGACAAATCAACACTTGGCTAAGCCTAATAAAATTTTCAGATGATATTCTCCAGAATTTCTTGCTAAATTTTCTATTATCAACCGAACACGTTTCTCCTCAAATATAAGTTGACTGATTTGTTCTCCCTTGAATATATTTGAAACCAGTGGCGTAATGTACACTCCCGAATCGTGGCGAGGGGGGCCCAAAGTCTGCTGTTATGGTATTGCAATTCTTTGTAAGATATGACTTGGGCCCAAAACCTGACTTTGCGGGGGGAGGGGCGCTAATATTCTTCGTTTTGCCACTCATGGTAAGTAATACGTTTTGCTGATTTACTTATAGAAAGGCATCTTCATAATGTTGTGCCTATTTAGTTCAGCAATTGGATTCAGTTTGTAAAGAAATCTCAAAAAATAGAGGTTCATCAGTTTTTGATAGCCATACTTCATTTTTGCAGATCGTAACACAGTACAGTGACATATTTGGAAATTTAACGCCTATATACTGCTTTTGTTTCTGTACCCCTCAAATTCTTCTAATAGAAGGTACATTGGCAAACGGCATGTCCTCCTCTGAATTGTCCTATTACTAAACATATTCTTGACCTGTTGCATACCCTGTTTTCTCCCCATTGGGACACACATGGGATCTAATTGGAAGATGCTACTAACCACCCAGAAGTATTTTTTATTTAGCCCGACAGTTTAGCCAGAACTCCCACAGGATATCGTCTGAGAACTTTAAACAGCTTATGATAAGCCGGATAACATTTTGTTGGCAGATCTTAAGAGAACCATCTCCTTATTGATTTTTTAATAATGATCCGATTTCTAGAATATAAAACATCTATCCAACAACATTCCATAAAACATCCAAGCTGTGGTAATTTTTTCTTCTATTTATGGATAATCTTTTATTGTAATTCAATATCTCTTATCCTGAAGGTCATTTCAAAAAGGAATAACAAGGTAATGCATTAAAATTTCAAAAATTGAGATTTTGTCCATTTAGTATTGTACAGAGCGGGCCCCATTTATGTAATTTTTTGTCAATTTTTACTCATTTTTTCCCGTTTCAGTAATGTACCCAGGTAGCCTAGTGGTCAAGGCATTGGATCGTGGCTGGCGTGTCATGAGTTCGAGACCAGTACCACTAAAGACCTGCTGTGGTGGGGAGCGATGCACGTTAAATCTTTCGAGAGATCTAACGTCCTCCCGTTGGTGTGGTAATTAGGAGAGGGGGTGCCATCTCAGGTGTCGTTCACGTCGCTTGACCATGGTTCAAAATTACGAGGTCCGTCGCCAAAAGCGCTCGTGTAGCTTAACAGTGCGATGTTAATACTCACTCACTCGAACATTTTAGTAGTAATAATTTATTTTTCTCTTCCTAATTTCAGCCTTGTTTTTAATTTTTTTTTTCTTAAAATGCACTAAATAAATCTAAAAACCACAAAAACATCTTCATATCTCCATTTTTTTTTTAAAAAAAAAGTTCTCGCTAGTAGTCGGATACCTTAATCATCATTCTTCTCGCCAAAGTATATTCACAGTGAGTAAATATTTAGTAACGTCGCACTATAAAAGTATACGCATATTTAGAGCTTATTCTGATGCGCAGTTTTAAATGCGAGCATATTCTTTTATAGCTAATATAAATTGCATTTATCAGCTTTTTTTTTTCATATTTGATAACATGCTTTGTTTAAAATTTTCAAGCAAAAATTAGTTTTCTCCGTCTCTTTTTTCCAATCTCTTAACCATTTTTTTTTTTTACTTTGACCTTGTTATATAAACATCATTATAAACTCAAAATTTCTAGAATCATTGCATAATATGCAACGGTCAATGTTTTAAAAATATCCCACAAATACTGATCGAGAAATTTTCTGATAATGGTTGGGACTAATCACAATTAAATCTCTCGTAATTTAAAATTTTCATCTTATTTAATTCCTACTTTAGCTCACACTCTCTATATATTTATTTATCTTCGTGGAATTTTCAGTCGTTAATAAAATACATTTTAAAGCGCTCCATTGAGCTGAAATTTTATATACATGATTATTTTGGATGACAATACAATAATTTCATTATAATTAATAAAAATTAATTTATTAAAACTAATTATTTAAAGAATTACAAATACAGTACGTTGGCATCATTTTTGGCGACTTGACCCTTTTGGCTACTTGTGTCAAAACTTGAAAGGGTTTTTTTTTTCCTCACGTTTTAAAGCATTCAGTTGAACTGAAATCTTGTATACACTATTGTTTTGTATAACAATAAGATACTTTAATGATAATTAATAAAAATTAATTACCTCTTAATGCAGTTATTCTGTCCTATGTATATACGTATTTATATTAATTGTAACTATTTAATAAAAGGTAGCTAAAATAAAAATTTTCTTTGTTGATCTAAGTATAGGAATTGACTTAAAAATTTTTTTTTATATTCCTTATTTTTTACAGCATACTGTGAGCTGTGTCAAAAGAGTTTTAACAGCTAAAATGTGTTTAACTAATGCATGAAAACTTGTAACACGTGATTCACTTTATTTTAATTTAATAAGGAGCTTTTATTTTTAAATCATTGACACAAATTTTTCCAATTCTTATTTAAAGATAAGATATAAGAAAAAATAAATGTATCGCTAATTGATATAGATTAATAACTAAAAGTACCCTTTTGAGTGTTGCAGCAAACCGGATGCTAATAACAAGCCTTCTGGAATACAGTCCTCTCCCAAAAAACCTTCGGTCTCAGTAGATCATGAAACTCTCTCTCTCTATTTCCAGTGATAATATATAATTCATGTACGAGCTTTAAGTTGAAAATAAGAATCCCTATTTGATACGGATCTTGTCCAGATTTCCTCTTTATAGTTTCAGTTCTTGAAATTGCTGCCAGAAACTACGGATGATACAGGACTTTGCAATGTAGACAAAACTTTGACCAGTGGGGGTAACGATATGCGTGCAAAAATAGCATTTATTGCACTGGGACATACATTTCTCGTGTAAAATATATCACACTGCTGTTTAAGAAATACCTATTTCGCATGTCAAGGTATCTCTACCATTTTTAGCCTTCGGGTTTTTGCAAACGTCTTGCATTACTGTTCGAGATGGCAAACGAACCAGTTTCTTGTAGTCGTCTATCAACAATGGCGAAGGTAGGATAACCTTGAATGCAAAGTGATGGATCGCTTTTGTTTACCGTATGTAAGGAGCATAATTGCCAATTCCTCGTATGTGTAATCCATCGTAGACATCACGAATTGTTTTGAACGATGTTGTCAAGGTATTATTTTGAAGCGGTGCTCCTCAAACTTCCAATATTTGCGACCCAATTTTCAATCATAATGTTCATCATGCCCCCCCCCCCCCATTACAATAACATTGTATTAAATGTAATAATGAACTTAGATGCTATAACTACCACACGACGTTAGTTATAAACCGCACAAATTATCAAGATAATACTAAATTTTGCATATAATTTTGTTTATGACAAGCCCATGGGGTCCAAAAGTAATTATTAAACTTGTTCTTAGCTTAGTATTGATAAATTAATTAACAGATACATTGTAAAGAACTGATAAATTTATATTATATCAGTGTAAATGTATTTTATTATTACGTCAGAATGTACATTACTTCATTTCAGTAAATTAATATTTTTTTTAATAATAATTTTTATTACCAAATTTTCGATATGCTCGTGCCTTCCATATAGGGTTATCCCGCCCCCAGGGGATGCGTCCCACTATTTGAAAAGCACTGTTTTGAAGCTTTTAGTGAAGTTCTAGGTTCTTATGGGCTAATACTGCAACCTGTTTTTCAATTAGTAATAAGAGGCGTTGCTGAGTTGTTCGTTTTGATGTTAATTTAAGTGTACAAATAAAATTGGTGTTGCTCTAACAAACGTTTTATTTTCTCTCTAATGAGTAATTACAGTTATTGTGAAGATTTGTAAGTATACAGGAGGTATTCTAGAGATTATCATTTTAATATGAGAAAAGAAAAAAATAATTTCGTGATGCAATGTCATTTTAGATTACTTTAGTAGAGAATATATTTTTTGATTTCCATATTCTTGGGCAGAGTAACATATGTGTAGACTTTAAAAACTCCTTTTAGTTCCATATATAAGTTAGTTAAATGTAAATTTGTACTAATAACCCCATGCATCATACCCCCTAAAATTAATCAGGTTTCGATTAAAAAATGCTTGAAAAAAAATTTTTTTTTTAGCTGTTGGATACGGAGTCCTCACTTTGCTGTTAACTTTCCTGGTGGCGAATTTCAGAGGTGTCATGGAAGCTTCTAATGTTGTTTTCGGGATGGTGGGAGGACCTATTCTAGGAATCTACTCCTTGGGGATGTTCACCAAGACGGCTAACGAACCCGTAAGTTTTAATAACATATTTTTTCATTGAAAACATATTATTAACAACATAATTTTTATTTTTTAAGGAATTTTTAATTTTTATATCTCACATATTTTTTTTTTATTTTTAGATTTTCAATTAAATACAGTAGAACCTGTTTTTGTGTGGTCCTTTTTTATGCGATTTTTTCTGTGCGATTTTTTTTTTTTATGTGGTATATGAATTTCAACGGCTTTAGCGACACTGTATTTCCTTATATCAATGTACCAGTGGCGTAACAGAGAATGTTAGAATCCCCCTGCAAAGTCAGATTTTGCCTTTAATATTTTATAAATTAGGTAAATACGTACAATGCGTCAGTCATGCATTGGGCCCCCTAGAGTCCCGGGTTTGAGGGGGTGTACGTTACGCCACTGCACACACACACACACACACACACAATGTACATATATGTTATATACTTCAAGGCGTTCTCTTCATTTGTTACAAACAGTCTCCCGACAATGCACGTTAAGTTGATTGAAGACGAAACTTTAAATGACTGTGGCATTATCAATAATTTGATAGATTATGTAGACGGACAAGAAGAACCGGATTCTTTGAGAGTGGATAAAATATATGCAAGGATTCTGCTTTCCAACAAATCGGAAAAGCATTTTCTTAAAACTGATACCAATTCCGAAAGGAGTATGAGATTTTAAAAAGAGCTTCGATCAAGCATATCTGGTTATCGTGAAATTTACAAGCAGCTAACCAACTGACCAAACACTTATCGCTTACTTTATGGTGCCAAAAAAAAAATCAATTGAAATTGTATCTTCAAGTGACGATAGCGATATTGAACTAATTCATCATAAGATGAATGCTTTGGATTGCGATGAGTACCAGTGAATTATCTATGTGCATTTTGAAAACTTCTCCATGTATACAATGCGAAACTAAATGTTTTTAAAATGTTTCTATGAGTAATTTAATTATTTATTTTGCTATGAAAGTACTTTCTCATAAATTTCGTAAATGATTGGCGTATTTTTCTAAGTGTGACTTTTTTTTATGCGGTTCCTCTCCACTGCATAAGAAAAAATTTCTGCAGTATTTCGACTAATTTGTTTGTTATATGTAAGAATTTATGAAATATTTTAGAATATTTTTTGTGCGGATATTTTTATGTGGTCCCTATAAAAAAGGTTCTAC
>BMAV01013807.1:318851-343898 GCA_019973955.1 Trichonephila inaurata madagascariensis | reverse complement strand
CCTAAATACTGTTTTCGCATCGCCAGAGCTCAGGTGCATTACTCTCGGGAGGAAACTGGGCGTCAAAATTACCTGCGGTGATTGGTATTCGCCTTTCCAGCTCCCTAGAAATGCACTAGGTCTGCGATGGTAAAACCTCAACCCGCAGCCCCATTAGAAATAATAAAATGATAACAATTTCCTTTCGTCTCCAGCCCCAACTAGGCCTCGGTAACCTAGTGGTTAAGGTAGTGGACTCGTGGCATGCCTTGTCACGAGTTCGAGCCCAGTACCACTAAAGACCCGCCGTGTAGGGAGCGATGCTCGTTAAATCTTTAGAGAACTCAAGCGTCCTCCAATTGGTGTGGTGTGGTAGTTAGGAGAAGGGGGTGCCTTTCAGGTATCGACCTCGTCACTTGACCATGGTTCAAAATGACGAGGTCCGTCGCCAAAAGCTTTCGTGTAGCGGAACAGAGCGACGTTAATATTCACTGACTCACACACCTGACGCCAACTAAAAATAAATGAAAAGCAAAATTATACCCAGTCTTTGGCGATTTCTACACGTGGTTATCCCACAGTGCTACCTATCGCGTAAGTTTGGGGTATTACTGTAGTTTCAAGATATATATGAATAGTATATTTTACTGTTGAGCTTCCATTTTTATGTATCGTGTAGTGTTAAATTTTTCATAAAACTTCAATAGCAATAAAAAAATTCACTGAAGATGAAGGAATTTATTTTAATCTTTTTAATCTAGTAATGACAATTCTCGTAACTTCTAGATTTGCAGTCCTATTTCCTGAAATAAGTTATTGATAAAGCACACATACAGTGTATCAATGACAATTTACACAAGTTATGAAATCTTAAATAGTAAATTATGAAATGCGTCCTTTCAATTTATTGAACGATAACGCTGTATAGATATATCATATAAAAAATTAAAAATGTGTATATTTCAAAAATTAGGTATCGTTGAAATTAAGAAGCTTATCAGCAATAGCCCTAACGTTTCTTCAAAGGGCTATGTCAATAAAAGAAATAACCAATAAACGAAATCTATGCAGCAATTGATACAAAAACTGTTTGCTCATATTTTTGTAATGGACACGTCTTTGTTGCCATTCACATTTTTGATAGCTGAGAGGATGATTACTTTTGAGTTTCCCCTAAAAATTGGCTTTAACGCGTTCTTAACATTCTATATTAATTTTTTGAAATGTTTGTGAAATATTTATTTTTTGAACATCCTAAGGTACTCTATTTCCCGTTCAAAACTTAACAAGATTCTTGAAGAAATTTAATATGTATAATATAACTTCACAGCGAAAGAAATCGTAAAGGAAAAATTAAAGCAAACTATTCGAACATTTCTGAGTATGAACTTTACTGTAACACACAGACATAAAAAATTTAAGATTATTGGAAAAATTAAGAGAGGTCAATAGTTGCTTTTACAGTATTTAAATTCGTCTTACTTTTTAAAGCAGACACTGCACAAGGTATCCTTAATATATATACAGTCGGACATCTATATAACGAAGTCGCTAAATCCCAGAAAAAAGTTTGTTACATGAAAAATTCGTTATATAGAGGTTCATCTTTAAATATACTTTATATAAACCACATAAAACAAATTTTAAATTCATAAGGGCAGTATGTTAAAAAAGTAATATTTCACGCCTTTTTAAAATTAATATATGTTGATTTTATATATTTTACCCATCAAAAAAGAATGAAAGGAAGAAAAACTGCAAGGAAAACAAGAAAAAAGAATGCCGAAGAATTCACTGTATTTTCAATATTAAGAAAATTATTTTATGCTAAAATTGATGAATTTTAAGGACATTTTATAATTTAAAGCATACAAGTAATATTAAACGTACATTTTTTATAATTAGAACACGGGGCAACTCCCCAGAAGGTGAAAGAGGATATCAAAGATGTTTCTAGTGAATTGGGCAATGGGGGTTAAGGGTTGCATTTCTTGGGTGAAACTTCCAGAACTCAATTGCTCTCGGGCAGTTAGGATCTAATACAACCAGTTCAAGATTTATGACCACCATAAAATGTGTTAAAGAGAGAATAACTTGAAATTTTTTCAGAAATACTTTAAAAAAAAGGGAGAACAAAAATTGAATCACAAAAGAAAAAGTTCATTGTATAGAAAATGCACTTCACTATAGAGAGGTTATTTTATGAAGAAAATCGTGATATGTTCAATGTTCCAGGAAAAAGTTCCGCTATATAGAAAAGTTCGCACTATAGAGGTTCGTTATATAGAGGCTCGACCGTATATATATATATTTAAAAGAAATTCGTATAATTCTCAATGATTATTCTAGGTTGATTTTTCAAATTTATAATTTCATTAATGATCGTATTTGAGAAAACATTACTAAAAAGAGTAAGCTTATAAGGAAAACTAAAAAAAAAATAAAAAATACGTAGTTTTCCCTTTAACATTTAGCTAAAGTGAAAATCGTTTTACACGAAAAAAAAGGGGACTGGAATATTTTTTCGTGTTAAGAATTTTTCTATTAAAGGATACTGCAAGAAAAAAAGAAGGAAAATATTCTATATAAAACAAAATTACATTTTATTTACGTAGATGTGTGTATACGCATGCATTTAACAAAAATCAATAAAACAAAAACGTTTCACAAGAACTTAATAAAATTTAATACAAAACTTTCAAGTTTTTTGAAAACAAATTATTTATTTAGTTTTTGGAAAATAACTGATATTTTTCTTTGAATTGTCATTTTGAGCACCAAATTGAATGAATTAAAAAAATGGACAACTCTGAACAATTTTTTTTATTCATTTCAACATTGGAATGTGCATTTAAATATCTGCGCATGATGCTACTCATTTCGGATAATATGGGAACATGAGCTGCATTTTTCATTTCATTTTCGTTGCCGGAATTTGCATCCATGGTATTTTTTGAGCTTTGAACAAACTCCAAAATATCTGTGTCTGCCATAATTGGGACTGTACACACATTATCATCATCTGAAACGAATTCTCCCGATGATACAGTCAGACAGTCCAATAATACAGAAACTTTCTGAAATATTTCATTTAGTGGCTGGTGTTTTCCGTATTTTGTTCATTCGCAGAAAGGAAATCTTTTCGTGTTAAGAGAAAAAAAAGTGCATGAAAATACATAATAATTTATTCGAACCGTTGTATTATTTCCTGTTATCGGATATTTCGTCTTAAGGTATCCGACTACGTTCGGGACAATGATTTTGCAAAAGCGTATAAATGGATAATATTTATACTACTTAGTGTCACTTTGATTAGAAAATGTGCATAAAGTTGTTTTAAGAGTAGTATTACAATAAAAAATTATTTAAGTACAATATTTTGACAAAAAATGATCATAGAATGACCCATTTTCAAAATGTTCTCCTTTTGTGAAAAATGCTTCTATTGTAATAATATTTTGCCTGTGTATAGCTCAGATCTCTGTACAGAGGCTCAACTAGAATGTTTGAAATATATAACTTAGAAGTGTGTTTATCCGTCTTTTACGACAACAGAGGAGATAAATTTTAAGAAAAAAACGCCGATAATTGTTTCAATGGGTTGTAACTCTCAAAATAATGTGAATTTTTCAAAACTTATAGTTGAGCCTCTGTACAGAGGTCTGGGCTATATACAGGCAAAATATTATTATAATAGAAGCATTTTTCACAAGAGGAGAACATTTTGAAAAAAGGCCGAATTTTTTGCCGAAATATTATATTTAAATAATTTTGTTTGTCAAAATGTCCTTAAAACAACTTTATACTTGTATTGTATTCTAAGTGACACTAAATATCATGAAAATTATCCATTTATGCGCATTTTTAAAATCACGGTTCTGAACGTAGTCGGATACCTTAAGCGTTTTCACGTTAAACGTATTTTACTGTATTTGTACAAATTTGGGAGAACGTACTAAGTTAAACGAAAGAAAAAACTACTAAAGGTATACAGAAAGGATGTAATAAAAAAAAGCACATTTCGCAATATTTAAGAAGTCAAGGGTAGACAGGATACTTATCATACTACTCTAACTGATTTATGATCCCGTAATTACATTTTCCTTTCGACACATTTAAATCTATTTCTAAACAGTTCTCTTTAGGACCTCAAAAACTCACAAATGAATCAATTAAATTAGATAGATGTGAGATAATTTTTTTCGGAAATCACAGTAGAGTTAATAGTTATTTTCAGAAATCAAAGAAAAAAAGCAAAGGCAATCGTTATTTCGTGAATCAAAGGATACTCAAGATTAAGTTTAAGGAGAAAATTAAAAGTTCCATAGAATTTGCATTACGCTGACGAAAACAAAATGATCAATATAGACACGAAGCTTCCTTTGAATTCTTTGTGATGGTATGTAATGTGAAATTTATAATGAAAAAAAATTCGAATAATTTGTATTATTATGTTACACTTTCTCTCTCTCTCTCTCTCTAACTGCTTCATTATTTATCATCTTTCTGTATCACATTTCATTAAAAAAAAATAATGAATATTTTGGTACAATCAGGTCGAGAAACAATTTGAAGTGTTTAAACAGAATGTAGTTGAGCGTCAGCTAATGAATACTTGGGTTAATTTGGTTCGTTTCTAAAGACTGAATTTCCTTTATGTTTTAAAAATCATTAAATTCCTTGCCAAATTAAAATATGCTGTATAAAAACACTGAAAAAAACATTTATGTACAATTATTATACATCTTCCTTTATATAAAATTTCGTTTTTTTTTTTTTTTTTTTTAATAAAAAAAAAAAAACCAATTAAAAAAAAAAGGAAAAAAAAATTTTTTTTTTATATTTTTTTTTTTTTTTTTTTATAATAAATTTTTTTTTTTTTTTTTTTCATTGTAATAAAATAATCAACGCCTATTCAATTAAAGGGCAAAAATGAATTTTTTTAGTATCTTTTTTTTTTATGTAGTCTGAATTTTTATTTGTATTATCGAAAATTTCTTCGTCGTTGTCTCTGAGGAAAGGATGTGCTTAAAATATTTATAACCACTAATTATTAATACTTACTAATATTCACTAACGATTTACAATCGCATCTTTACCACCTATCTAAAATGATTTGTGATACTGTAAATAAAGATAATGGTAAATACGGGAAAAGAGAAAGTGGCTTTATTTTTCCAGGTTACATTGGAAATGAACTCTTCCTCCGTAAAGAAATGAGTTTTTTTTTTTTTTTAATTTATAATGTCTTAGTTCTTATTTGCTCCTTTTCCGTCATTCCTAAATTTAAACAAAAATAAACAGAAAAATTAATTATGAGAATTTACATATCTGGTGATTCAAAAAGCTAATTTATTGACCCATTTAAGTTTTAAGATATATTATGTGAACTAATAAAAAATATATTTTACACAGTTTCTGTTTCCAAAATGTGTCGGTAGATGTCCCTAGCAGCTACAGAATTATCTTCCAACTATTAACATAAGACGAAGGAAAAAGCGATACACATTTCTTGATGCTCTTATCTACCCACTGATATTAACACTTTTAGTAGATAATTATATTACCCAATAATACTTCTAATGGGAACACACAAAAATTTCTTTCAAGAGGTAGGGGGTGAGGGCCGAAAGTCTACCATTCTCGCGCGTATCGTATCTCAATACACCGCCGAACATATTCTTTCGATTTTTTCTATTTTCGTGGGCAAAAAACAAAAAAAATTAAGTATAAGATAAATAATCAGCATTAACTATTAGAATAAATCCTTAATTACAAATAATTAAGCACAAGAATCAATACATCTGGTTTCTCATAATTCAAAAATAAAATAAGCAAAGGAGAAATTCGTCATAACAGAAGCACCAAATCATAGAAAAAGAAAATTCTCATTTTAATCTGTAGTAACAAATCTAAAATCATAAATTCATTTTCATTCCGCTTCTATTCGCTTACAAATAGTCACAGAATAAAATCTAGTTTTTTTTTTTGTTTTTTTTTAATTGTTTTTTTAAAATTTTATTTATTTATTTTTATTTATTTTTCTTATTTATTTTGAGGTTTCGTTTATAGCTTCCTCAGGAAACTTGAGTTCACCGGTTAAAGAGGAAAAAATAACCAATTCCCTCAAGAATACACTACAGACTATAATAGGAAATAAATGAATAGTTCAGTTCTGAGAAAAAGAGGATGCCCGCATGTATTTCGATTTTGAAAAGAAAAGAAATTTAATTTTTTTTTCATTTCTCAGAATTGAATTAAAATTATTCTTAACTTTAATTGGAATAATTTTGAGCAATATATACATAGGATTATAATCAATGGGGGACATTAGGTACTATTGCTGCCAATGTATATACAGTTGGAACTCTATTTAACGAAGTCGCTAAATCCCGAAAAAAAGTTCGTCTATAGAAAATTTGTTAAATAGAGATTCATATTTCAATATAATTTTTTAATTCATAAACACTGTTCTTTATTATAAAAAGTAATTTTTTACACATTTGTTTCAAAACAAATATCTGTTTATTTTACTTATCTTACTCATCAAAAACAAATCTGCAAGGAAATGATATATATATATATATACGCAATACATCTTAAATTAATATTTCTCAAAATTCGAATCTTCTTTATTTATAATATCTAATTCACATAAATCACAGAATACCCTATTTAGAAACGAGTCTCATTTTTTCGTTTTGTAAAAGATTAAAAATATTATTTTGAAAGATTTATTAGGGATTTCACGATCGAAGGATTAGACCTTGAATTTTTGATAGTTTGCCATAATAGCTTCAAGTACCTTCCTAACCGGTTTCAATTTTCCCTTAAAACAAAATATGATGTATAATTTCTATATAAACCAATAAGTTTTGTATTACGTTTTTCCCTGTTAATGCGTTTTTCTCTGTCCCCTTAAGTGTTTAAATCTGGAACTTGAATAATTCCCTCTTTAATAATTTTGCTCTTTAAGAAAAGCGCACGCTAAAATAACTCTCCTGATACTAAAATGAAATAAACAATGATCAATATGAGGAGCTTTGTTTTAGTGCTAAGACTACAACACACAAAATGAATCTCATCTTGTGTGGATGAATCTCCTTTTACGTGGATGCTGCATTGTATATACTATATACACTATCTACCAATAAGTATTTGGACACTCATGAAAATGAGGAGATATGCTGTCCTGATCTATGTCACGTCTTTTGTACTTAAATATCGTATAGGAAGCGGCATTGGGGCAGTAATCACATACAAGATACCACAAAAAGAGTTATCTAACTTCAAGAAGAACGTCATACACTACAGAAATAGCTGATCCGTAAGGGACATATCCAGTAAATTAAACATTCCAAAATCGGCAGTGGCTTTTGTGATTAAAAAGTGGAATGTGAGTGGGGTTTGTCGGTATATGCTTTGACCCGGCATACCCACGAAACTAAGACATAAAGACCGACGAGTGCTGTCCAAATAAATTCGGAGAAACTGTACCAAAGCGATGACTACATATTCCGTAAGTTCCAACAAACATCTGGGACTCATGTTTTGATAATTACCATCTACAAGGAAGCACATGTTCTTGGTTTTCATGGTCTAGCTGATACCCAAAAGCATTTGATTACAAAATCCAACCACGCTCTTTCGTTGAGGTGGTGCAAGGCACTTCGAAAATGGACCATAGAAGATTGAAAATAGGTTCTTTAGAGTGATTAATCAAGATTCGATTATTACCAGTCTGATGGCAGTGTCTGGGTTTGGCGTATGACTAGAGAATGCCTTTTGCCAGAATGCAGTGTGCCTCCAGTAAAGTTTGGCGGAGGTGGAATTATGGTCTGGGGATGTTTCTCGTGGTATAGACTCGAAGCCTTGGCTCTAATTCATAGAAAATTCAATGCCTTCCTTCTAAACTATTCTAGATAAAAAATGTTCTTCCTACGCTATAGGAATTTGACGGGTTGGATCATTGTTACTTCCAGGATGAGAAAGCCACTTGTCTGGTTGCGAGGTCCACCTTGGATTAGTATGATGATGTTGGGTTGAAATGATTGAACCGTCCGTCCCAGAATCGAGGCTTGAATCCTATAGAATACCTCTGTGATGAATTAGATTACCGAAATAAGGGTGCAGCAACCGTCCAAAATCGGCGAAGGAACTTGCATGTCTTCTCCAAGCCGAGTGGAAGAAAATACCATTGTCCATCACATAAACACTTACGGAAAGCATGCTTCAGTGGATTAAGGCTGTACTTGCCTCAGGGGGAGGCTCTAACAACTATTGAATATGAATAAATATTGTTTATCTTTTTTATCTCAGGTATCCAATTACTTATTAGTAGATAGCGTACTTTAAAATTTGAAAATGATATTTCTATATATAGAGAGAGAAAGAGAGAGAGAGACCACACACACATAAACATTTCATAAAAATCTTTTTTTCATAAAATGGCTAACTGCAATAAATACTGTTAAACATATAAACGACGTTTTTATTAATTATACTTATTAATTGAGATATAGACTTTACAAATCCACCTCACAACATTAGGACTTCCAAGTCTGATTTTTAGCGGTCTAGCTATGGAGATAATGTTTATACCACACACAGGTTACACTTCGGTACATACGTAAACCAACATATACACATCTGACCAATCAAATGTTTTGCAAACCAAGTTTTGCAAGTTGCTTCGCATCTAATATATGGTATTTAAATTCTAATTTAAGGATTTAGATCGATCAGATATACATGGATATTGCAGGAGTTCTGAATAAAAATTCCGAACTGATATACCATTCTTCAAATTTGATGTGTTATTAAGAAGCTCTTGGTTGAGTTTTTGATAATTTGTGCAATTAATATTAGTTGAGCGTACTCAACTAGTTAGGTATTTTAATTGTGTGTTAGCTAGTATTATTCAGATACTGCAATAGAGAATATACTGAGTTCTTAAATTTAACTTACAAATTTCAGAAATTTTAAATATTTTTATTTATTTTAATAATGAATACATTTTCGTTTAAATTTGGTGGTTCAGTTATATTATGCACTTATTTGTTTAAGAATTTTAATCTTTTTTATGTCATAATATCATTAAAAATGCAATGACAAACAACTTAATTGTTGAAGTTTTAACCTTTTGAATTTTGAGAATTTGGATACTTTCAGATTGGCCTACCAAGTAGCAATAGTGGGAAGGTTGATAACATCAAACTAGTTTAACCTATCTTATCGGTCTTAAGTCCGAGGTTGCACTTCGTTAATTTATGACTTGTCAATCTTATTTCAAAACGTCAGTATCTTTGTTTTTATTTTCGCCATTGATATATCGTGATGGGATTTCGTATTCTAAGATTCTAATAAATTAAGATTTTTGTTTCTCAAAGAATTGTGTGTGTGTGTGGTTTTTTTTAATCTCTCTCTCTCTCTCTCTCTCTCTCTCTCTGTAGATATATATACATATATATATGTATGTATATATATATATAGGCATATTCTCTACAAACAAGAGATAACATCCAACAATCACATTCGAAAAACACATAGACAGTAGGAAAACCACACAATGAAGGACATGTGAGTAACCGATATTAAAAATTATAAAATGGATGCTGCAGTATTATAAACATTGCTGACTTAGGACAGCTAATATATAAAATAATTTATATAAAAGTGGGGTTGAACAGGTTTTTTGGCCAGCCAACCTTCCCCCTTTATGTAAATAATTCTGATCAAAAACCTATTGAAAGTAATGGATAGGAATATTTAAATCCATTACAAGTTAGAGGTAACTTACCTAAAAACTGCACTTAAAAATGCAAAGCCCGCGCTAAATCTGAGTGCAATAAATAAGTTATTGCCAGATTCTGGACCCTAATGCAGATTTAAATCATGTGAATCGCTGAAATGTAGCACTTAACAAAAGTATAAAATGAATGGAAATATATATATATACAGTAGGACCTCGAATTAACTCACCTCTATTTAACTAATTTCCCGATTTAACTAATTTTTCTTTTTCTTCTATTAAATTTAAGTCAAAACCACCTATTTATCGAATAATAAACCACGAATTAACGAATTATTTCAACAGATGAAAATTTTTCGTCTTTAGTTTGTATAAGAAAAAAAATGGTTTTTTTTTTAAAGGATCCTCATATTTCATATCCTTTGTGTCTGAAAGAAATTTTTCTTGTAAGCAATACATTTCAACGGGAAAGGATAAAGACCATTATTAGACTTTACAGGTGCAGATGAGTCATAAGTGTAACATATCTTGTGAGTTTTCACAGTACGACATGTAATCCCTTTCTTACCTGAACCCACTCCACAATGCAGGGAATATTTTATGATTTCAACGATTATGCTCTATTTGATAAAGGACTGTCAACCTGTGCAACTGAGGTTGAGGAAATTGTTAATTGGTTGGAGCCAATGAATACCGATTCTGATGCAGAAATTAATCATAAAACTCCTATCAAAACTTTCACATTTTCTAAAGCCTTACATTATTTGGAAACTGTGAAAACATACCTTATGCAGCAGGATGTAAAGAATGTATTATTTCCTTCTCTGTGCATCAAGTCGAAAAAGAACTCTTTTGAGTCAAGAATCAAAATGATTGTCACGAATGTATGTTGCTGTTTGTTTTTATCCTGGGAGATATATGAAATACGAGTGGAAGAACAGAAAACATACTATACAAACAGAAGAATCTAGACATTTTTTACAAATGATGATCCCAACATATAACAAAAGGAGTGTGCTGCTTTCCATTCGAGACGGGAATCCATCACAGGCGAAAGTCCGACTTCTTTTCCCAAAGAAGATACAACCATGTCATATTCAAGATTCGAACCGATTCGGTTTCAAGCCGAGAGTCATATCCACCATGCTGGCTGGGTGGCGTCGAGAATGTATTAGTCAGTATTTTAAAATTTCCAATTAACTGGTGCTTATTAATTCGCTGATAGTATTTTTAGCTGTTAGCGTATGGAGACGCAGATTGTAACGAGTACACCACGTGGGCGTTATACCAGGAACATTACCCGAATAGACGTGTTCCACGCCACACGACCTTCGCAAGTGTGAATAGAAGGTTACGTGAGACTAGTTCTTTAACGAATTACTTGATTCTTTTTGGTGTACGAACTCCCGTTCCTTCAGTTGAAGACCTCGTTGCTCGAATATCTGTTACCGGGAGGATACGTGACATACCAGGAATCTTCCCTAACGTAAGGAATTCCGTGCAGCATCGCTGTCAGTCCTGCCAGACGACTTCCGATGTTGATTTCGAACATCTGGTTGTTTTACAACCTTTCAATTAAATGTTTTCTGCCCCAAAAATATGTTTTTGTTTCTGTTCTTTTTATCTGCTTCTTTGTACCTAGCTCGCAACTACGCTTTGCGACCCTGCATGCCTATGAGATTCCGTGTCGTCTCTGTACCCCCTATACTTTGTGTAATTTTGTCAGTCTGGTAGCGAATCCTCCTGTATAAGCCTACATAATTATTCCAAAATTAATAGTATTTAAATTCGATCAAATAACACACAAATATTTTTTTCCCCTACAGAAAAGATCAAACTGCTGAAATTTATTTAAAATCTTTTTTTCACATGTGAGCATTTTAATCTTCTTTCACTCAAGGGATTAAGGTTAATTAAGCAGCATTCAGTACTACTAAACCAAACACCTGTGGTGAAACCTTCAATATATAATTAACTATGAATTTTATTTTATTTAAAATTGTTTATTCCAACTTTTAATTAACTTATATATTCCACGACACGGTCATTACTCGTAATTTTAGTTTTAACGTTCTGCTTATGAAATCATTTAATAACGTACTGCATATTTCCGAATACAAATCAATCCATGTGTAAGCCGAGCGTGCGTTTCTTCTTTAAAAACTAACCCAAAATTCGGTACCTATATATCAACCGAATTTAAAAACAATTCTACCATCAAGGCTAATATTTCACAAAGCGGGTAAAACGGGTGGAATATTTTGCTTCAAATTGTGCTGTAACGTAAGACGCCAATGGCTATAGTTTTATTTATGATATAATCCTATCAGAAAGACATATTTTTCCATTCACGTGTTGTCTTGCATGCTGCCTGTGTTATTCTTACGTTCTGTGTCAATTATTTTGCTCGGAAAAAAGAGAAGGAAGAGAAATTCGCGTACAGCAAGTGATCGTCGACCTTTGTATCATCTCATGCAGGAAAAAACTCGCTACATGATGATCATATTCCTTCACAAATCCCAATAGGTGAAAACGTCCTCCCGTCAGTGTGGTGGGGAAGTTAGGAGAAGAGGGGGCAGTTAGGTGTCGTCCTTGTCACTTGACCATGATTCAAAATAACGAGGTCCGTCACCGAAAGCCCTAGTGTAGCTGAATAGTGAGACGTTAATGTTCATTCACACGCTCACCCAATGAGTGAATGCAAATTTTAAGAACTATTAGCAAAACTCGGATTCTGACATTAACCCTCTGAACGGAGCATCCGTCTCTCAGACGGGGATGATTTGCTTTGAGACCTGTAGATAACGATGTGTTGTGATTTTTCGGGTGGGCTGCCTTGACATCTTCAGTTGGACTCTACCCAGTGAGAGGATCACGTGGTGGTACGTGGCGATTTTTTTCAGCTCGCGATATGTGCGCGATTTGTCTTATCTATCACCGCCTATCTGACGGATATTCCTATAGTTTTTTCGTGTTCGGTATTATTATTTTTAATTACTTTACATGAATATAAATAATTTTTATCCAGTTTTTATAAAAATACCAGTCATAATTCTAGTGATAAAAATATATAGTTAAGCTTGATTTAACCCCACACATCTTATTCGAGCCATACTCAGTTTCATTAGCTATAAGGACATTTAAAACAGTCTTTAAGGTAAAATAATTGAAAAAAAATTATTTACCCGTCTGTCAGATGGATGTTCCTCAGTGCGGCAAAAAAATTGATGTTCCGGCCAGAGGGTTAACTTTGAAACGCGTTTGTGTTTTCTATTTTCTTTTAGAACAAAATTCCATTTAAAACACCTCAAAGTTCCCATATTACAGCTGCTTGTGCACGACTAACGGAAAATATTTTAAAAACACACACACAAAAAAAAAAGTAATAAATATGACTTTTTTTTTCTAAATTACATTTTTACCGAGATCAGCGGATCCGTATACAAGCCGACACTTTTTAACTTTGAAAAAGTACAAAAAATTATAGACTTACACACGGAAATATAAGCAAATTTAAATATTAAGACTTCTTTTTCCTTTTACATATTTGTGCTACCTAAATTTCATGAAGATATATTATTAAGTGAAATTGTTTAAACTTGTTGCTTATATATTTTTCATTTTTATATGAATGTTTCATTTCTATGATCTTTTTAGTAATTTTATTCGCGATTGATTTTGATTCGTCGAGCGGATTTGAAATTAATATACAGTGAGATACGTTTAACGCGAAAACGGTTCAGACGAGAAATATCTGTTATCACGAAATGATACAATAGTCCCGACAAACTATTATGTATTTTCATGCATCTTTTTTCTCTTAATACGAAACGAAAATCTTGTAACACGAAAATATTTCTCTTCTGGAGAAGGAAGATATTGAGACTGAGCAGACTCTAAATAAAACATTTGAGGAAATTTCTGCATTATCAGACTAACTTTCTGTATCATGTCAAGAATTCGTTGTAGTAGGTGATGATAATGTATGCACAGTCCCAATTATATGGCAGATAAAGATATTTTTCAAAGCTCAATTAATATTGATGCAGACTCCGATGACGAAAATGAAATGAATAATGCAGCTCCTGTTCCCATGTCATCCGAAATGAGAAGCATCATGAAAAGTATACGCAGTTATTTAGAAGCACATTTGAATAGTGAAATGAATAAAAAATTAACGTAATCCAACAATTTGATGCTAAAAATAAAAATGCAAAAAAAAAAAAAACCAACTCAATATATGTCTTGTTTTTTTTAAAAAAACTTGAAAATTTCGTTTTAAATTTCACTTTCTTGTGAATGTTTTTGTTTCATTGATTTTTATAAAATGCATGTGTGTAAACACTTCTATGTGAATAAAATGTACTCTAATAAACTTAATTTTGTAAAATATATGTTTGTTTTTTCAATAGCCTTCAATATGGAAAAATATTTCAGTCCCATCAGTTTCGTGTTAAAAAATCTTGCTTTATGTTAAAAATATTTACTAGAAATATCCTAAAAATTTTGTAAAATCTATCAATTAATAATCCCTTTCTTTACAACATATTAATGTGAAAAGTCTTTTATAACATAAGTTAGAGGGAAAAAAAGAATTCACAGAAATAAATTGGATATTGCTCATAAAATACGTTTACAAATAATAACAATAGAACCGGATTTTAAACTTTGTCCAAAACAAAGCAAGCTTATCTCAGTCGTTAACATTGAAAATATTGTTTAGATATAATGTAGCATTATTTTGCAATACTCTTGTCAATTTTATTTATTATATAATAAAAAAATATATTCGATAAATGAGAAGGTTTGCCAATAAAGGAGTGGGAACAACTTATTGACATTTCAACAGATTTGGCTCTAAAATCTAATTTTAAGTAAAAAAGAACCTCCAAAACAAGTTGTAAATTCCTGCAGAATACATAGGATTTCTCACACAGTTATAAACATTTTAATACCAATAAGAACATTGTATTTAAGGGAAACTATTTCTCAACATGAATGATTATAAAAACAAAATGTAAAAAAAAAAAAAAAAAATTAGACACAAAATATTAAATGTGTCTACAAATAATTTCAATGCGCCTAGACTTCAGCAGTTTGTGTTAAAAATGCAAACACATCCCAGTGGCTAAATATAATGCTGTGACACTTAGTGCACAAATTAATATTATTAATGAGCGTATTATATTAAAATCATATCAAACTTTTTAATAACAGTTTATATATAATACTGTTTGCTATGCAGATATAATATCCCTATAGCATGCTGTAAAATATTGCTATAAATATTGCCCCGGAAACATCTTATTTGTAGGGTTTCAAGGGTCAAAAAAGTTTGAAGACCCCTGCCTTATATTAGCATCATTAACGCATTTTTAAATACAATGTTTATAACTTTATTTAAGTTATTTTGAAGATAGAATACATATTATAATGCTTTCAAATATTTTTAATTTAAAAGTTTTTAGATGTCAAAAACCCATCATGTATTTAAAATATCCAGCTTGTTGAAACAATCCAACCCTATCCAAGTTTATTTGATGCAACGTAGACAAAACACATATCGAAAATAAAAAAATTAAAAAAAAAAAAAATGTCAGATTCTTTTTTTTTCCTGTTAGTCAAGTGTTGAATTAAAATATATCTTTCATTTAATTAAAAACGGCTACCAATTCAGCTGTACCGTGAGAAATGACTTAAAGCGTACAATTTATGGTATTAATTTAGTCCATTGTAAAGCATATTAAAGCACGCTGTTCAAATAAGAAAATTGCCCCGAGTTCCGGTTGATTGTGAAACGTCTTTTCATTGGCTTGGTTTTCGCAGAGCGTCATATGCCATCCAAACACGTGTCAAACATCATTTCTAAACATACCGTTCATCGAAAGATGTCGATGGATTTTTCGATATTATAAACATTCTCGGGGCATATTTCAAGTGCTTTTATATGCATATATAGTACCGAAACTTGTGAATAATTTATCATTTCTTCTTTTAACGACTTGTAGTAGTTTTTGTTTCGCCTGCCGTCGTTAAGCATCTTTCTTCAAAGCGATAGGTGAAGTGATATGCTGTTTGTATAAGCGAAAGAACTTCGAAGACAACAGAGGTAAAAATATTATCTTACTCAAGGTACTTATGTCATTAGTTATGTCAAATATTACGTCACATATCATGTTTGTTTTGTATGTACTTTCGATATAAAGGGAATGTGATAATATTTACATAGTATAAAAATGTTTTTATAATTTTTTACCTCAGAACGATATTATTAATAAAGCAAGTGTAAAATGGTAAATAATTTCAGAATGAAGTTAAACCAAAAATTATTCGAATACGTTCGGGTTTTCTTTTTTAAACTGTTGTTACTTACGGTATATTCCGAAGTATAACGTGCACTTTTAGCCAAAATCTAAGATAAAAATGTATAAATGAGCGTTATATACGCCAGATTTAAAAACGATGGGTCTAAAAATAAAGAAAAGGTGAATATGAAAAAAAGTGAATTTCTCTATATATTTATGTATAATTAAATAAGGTTAATTTTAAATAAATAGCATACCTTTTGAACTTTAATTATTGGATAACATGAACTGTTCTTCATATTTGTCTTCTGTCATATTTATCATTTTTTAGCACATCACCGATGAATTAATTCTATTTCTTCTTCACCATCTCAATTGCTCATCCATAACTAATATTCATATGTTCTATCTAGATTATGAGATATATTCCATTTTTTAACTGAATTTTAATTATGTCGTTTAATTTCATTACATGATTTTAACATCCACTCGCACACTATATCTAGACTTCAAAAATAAATAACATTGCGCATGTACATTTCAGGTTCATTCGTAAAAAATGTGCTCGTTTTTCAGTGAATACACCTAAAACTGAAAAAATAGCACTTTCGATATATAGGCGAGCGTTTATTACGCCGATGCATGTAAAACGCAATGATATCGTTTAATAAATACTGTAAAATACGGCGTATAGCGCGCACTTTTAACACAAAAAATAAAATCGAAATTTACGATTGCACGTTATACGCCGGGTATAAAAATGAGAGCTTGAAAAATCAAAAAAAAAAAAAAAGAGCACACAAAAAAAAAAATTAAGACTTCTACACAGTTCGAAATACTGCTTATTTAAAACATATGGCATACCATATGAACTTTAAAAGTTGTACTTCTGGAAATATAATATTTTTTCAAGAACCTGGGATAATACCTCGAGTAAATGACTTCAAAACATATTATTACATACATGCATTTCAGGTTTCATCTTAAGAAAGACGGTGCGCGTTATGCGGCGAATGTCTCTAAAAATTAAAAAATGCAGCCCTGAAGTATGGGTGCGTGTTATACGCCGGATTTTACGGTACATAAAGTTAAGGGGACACAGTACGATTCAATTGACCAAAATCGGTCAAAAAATCAAATTTAATTTTTTTAGCCTAAATTATTCTTTATATACTTTTCTATAACCGCAAAAAATTTGAAAGCTCTAAACTTAAAAAACGCAGATATATGATAGCTTTCACGTTCGTTTTTATTCACATCTCTATGGCAAATCAAAACTTTAAACTGACTTATCTTTGAAAAATAAAGTAACTAGTTTGTCTTCATTTAAAATGCTAAGGCTTTTTTTCTGTTCCGCCTAATGCTTTGAAATTTTTTTTACCTATTGCTAATAGTATATGTAACAAGAGTTGGTATGCATTTTTGAATCAAAACAATACTTATTTTTTAAAAATAATTGAACTCAGAATTTATACATTTTTTAAGGAATTTTCAATAAACATTCATAAAAAGAAGTAAATTGTATAAATACTAATAACGTTAACAAAAAACCCATACCAACTTTTATTATACATAGTTTGACGTACTTGTAAATCAAATTTCATGCATGTACGTACATTTTTGTATCAGAAGTAGCATTTTAAAATCACTTAAGAAATTTTAAGTTTTTTTTCTTAAAAAATTACATTGCTAGCTTTTTATGAAATTTTGAGCGCAAAATCTGTTTAACATAGTATACATACATAGGAGGCAACCAAAAAAATTTTTGCTTAAATCGTACCATGTCCCCTTAAAATGTAGCTCTTTTAAACGAATGTCTTTTTGTATAATAAGTTCATTTATTAAGTAATCTCATATTTAATGCTACTACGTCTCGGCCAAGATCTATTATCTTTTCTCACATCATTATGTATAATCAGTCTGTTCTCTTTTAAACTAACATATTGTAAATTTCGTTCAGCATTCCATAAACGAGGCCATTGAAGCTTTGAGGAGGTCTATAACACAAGCTAGGGCATTTGGGATCAAAAACCGTTAATAAAATAATTAAATAGCAGTGATAATGAAATAAAATAATATCGTAGAAAAGAATAAAAAATTGCGGTTAGAAAGTATTTGTATTTTCTGGAACTTTCTTCAGTTATAGGAAAACAATTCTGTTAATGGAAGATTCTTGATGAAGAAATGGTTATTTAAACGCTGACTAACCTACAAAAAATCAACCAGTCAGAAATAGTCTTTTCATTCTTAAGTCATTAACCGCCACACTGACTTATTGAATTGATTATTTATGAGATTGAAAGTTATTGTTCTTCAGAACTTAGTTTCCATAAATTGCTACGGGCAGTGGGTGCTTATGGGGGTAAGTAGTGATGCCCGTTTCCAATAACTGTGATAATTAATACTAAATTAATATTAATTTTCAATCTTTATATTCATAAAATTATTTTGCACATTTTTGTTTGAATATCCAATCTCTGAGGTTTCAAATTGTGTATTGTTGCCCAAATGGTAAATATAAAATTTATTATGGGCCTCTGGACATTCCAAAACCATGTTCATCTAAAGGTGTATAAAATCAATTTACTGTTCAATTGCGAGTCAAAGAGTTAGCAAAAAGTAACTCTATAAACCTAACTTTAGTAAACAATGAAGCACATTGATTGGAATATGTAAAATACATAAGTACTCCTGTCACAAAGAGAGAAATATTTCCTACATAATTTTTCAAATAGATACTAAATGAGGAATAATATTTAAGAAAACCAGGACATCATCACATTCAAAAAATCTATTTTTCAATTTTAGTATTAAAAAATAGTGCACATTTTTCTGAATCTAAATATGTTTTACACTTATAGATTCGTTAATAAAATAACCTTAAAGTATGAACAAAGTAATTGAAAAAAATGTAAACAAAAGCTTACAAATGCTTAGTTTTTCCCTTTTTCTCCAAAGCCTAATTTTTGCCTTTAGGTACACTTTAAAAAAAAGTTATTGCATTATATGTTTCCAAATTTTTTATACTTCTGTAGAGGATACCTACATATTGAGCCTGTTTTTTCAGTCAAAGTAGTACGTAGTTTTTTTTAAGAAAATAGTTTTATTTGTGAAAAAGGGAGAAAAATTAAAAATTTTCAAAATTACAAAGTTTTTCAATTTTTTGAAAGAAACTATCTTAATACTTTACTAAAAAAATTGGTTCACTATATTTTGTGTTTTGTTTTATATAAGTGCAAAATTATTTTACATATTTAAGAGATACCTTTTAGAAAATGGTACCTAAACATAAGCGTGTTTTATGAGATCTCAAAATTATGTCCAACTTAAATTAAACAGAAAAAAAAATGTGAGCTAATTTTTTTTTTCTTTTTTTTTTCTGTATCTCTACAAAATTATTAAATTATTTTTTTAAGATGACAAAAAAATCTAAGCCTTATGGAAATTTTTAAAGATATATGTCCCATATGCAAGGAGTCTAATTTTTAACCCTTTGGAGAATGTCCTGGTACCCTTAATGAAGTTGAATATTATTTAAGAGAAAAAAATAATCTCATTCAAAAATGTATTGTTTTGTGCTTCTGTTGACAGATAATTTATGACATTAAAAACACATCGAAAAAAATATTATGCATGCATTGAATGATTCACCGCCATTATCTGGGGGCGAGCAGAAAATGATAAAACGTAACTTAAGAAGATAGTGTAATAAAAGCTATCAACCTCATTAAGGCTAACGCTCTTCAAGTTGATATCTTTCTTAAATTGCGTGATGGAAATGAAGACTATTACGATGTCTATTCAAAAGTAATTGTTTTCATGACTTTATCGTCCTTTTGAAGAGTATTGTATCATTCATAAATGAAAAGGAGATTAACAATTAGTTGAATATCATGAAAGGAACTTACAGTTTATGTCTGGCATGTATTTTTTTTAAAAATTAAACTCTTTTAAGGTATCCAACTATGACAACTTTTTTTAATGAAAAAAAAATGGAGATAGGGAGATTTTTGTGTGGTTTTTAGATTCATTTAATACATTTTAAAGAAAAAAAAGCTAAAATTAAGATGAGAGAAATAAATTATTACTGCTAAAATGGGAAAAAATTGACAAAAAATTACATAAACGAGGCCCGCTCTGTACAGATAGTAAATGAACAAATTCACAATTTTTCAATTTTGTTGTATTACTTTGATATTCCTTTCTGAAATGACCTTCAAGATAAAAGATATTTTAATTTTACAAAAACTAGAGCACTTTATCTTAGTTATATGAAATTGGTTGAAAAAAAAACAGTGATTCTATTCACATAAATAACTGTAAATTTTGTAATAAAATAGTGATTGATAAATCTGAAGGCTAAAACACTTCTACTGTTTGCAGAACATATACAAAAAATTTCCGAAAATTATTTTAAAATCTAGTTGAGCAATCTCTGTCCCCGTTTGAACTTTTCGAAAAAAACACATTTGACATCTTATGTTAAGTTATGGTAGCTGCTTTTACTGAAACACTTGTAGCTTTGTTCTAGTGAATGGAAAATAAAAAACTTGGTATTTTATAAGGGTAAAAAGATAACCTATAAAATAAAATCATAAAAAAAAATTGTTAGTTTTTTAAAAAAAAAATCATGATTTTAAGCTAGTTGGTTACCTTAAATATCTACTAAAAGTACACAATTGCGATTTAATGACTAGAAAGTAAAGTCATTTATGCATTCTCCCAAGAAAACTCATTGTACAATCTTAATATATATCCTGCTGTGCATTCAGCCATAGCAGTCTAGTTGTTTTGAATGCGAACTCGTGGCTGGAGTTGCTTTTGTCGAGTCGTGAGTTCGAGTCTTGGCAGTCCCCAGAGGTCTACCATGCAGAAAGGCAGTTGCACTTAAATCTGTCGACTATCAGTTTCTCTTGTTGATGTTGCGTGGAAGTTTGGAGAGAGGGGTACCAGGTCAGATACTTTTCTCGTCCCTTGAGCAGGCTTCTGATTTACATGGTACACAATCATTATTCTGCAGGTTGTTCTGAACATCGATTTTAATAAAAAATTAATCAATCACGTCTTGAGTTGGACCAGTTTCGAAACACTTTGTCTTACTAAATCCAGATTATAAAGATAATTTTTGAGTAAAGTACATTGATCACATAAAAAATTATTTTATAAAACTTCTAACTACTACACAAGGACCTAATAGAACTAAACATTCAAGATTATTTTACATTTCAGGGCTAAATTTCTATATGAATTAGTTGATATTATAAATATTTATACACATATTTAATTTCAAACTTCACCGCACAATTAACTGAGAACATTGTTCACTTGCTTTCTTTGCTATTTTATGAGTCAAATGTCAATTTTTTGTTGCTAGTTCACTTTTTTTTGGTTAATCCGAGGAATTCTTTGTCTTTTGGACAGATTTAATTTCTGTGTTCCGTATTATTTTTTTTATTTAAAACCGTGCAAATAAGAATTTTACTTAATTTACGATCAGACTTTACTCTTCCGTTGTAGAAGCAAATTTACAGTACTTTTACACATCAAACAGTTTATCTATAAGGTTTTATTAGTAATGTAAATAATCAAATTTTCTTCAAAAGGTAGAATTGATTGTCTGTCTTCTTTTCTTTTCTATTTTCTATTCATTCCAGATGTTTATATCGCAGTCAAACTCCAAAATCAAAAACTGCCTGAACTATAGGAAAAAACAAAAATGGTCTCATATTCATGTAATACCGTGATTTCGAAATTTAACTTGTCACGAAAAAGATATTTGATCAGTTTCTTCGAAGCTGAATCAACGTTATAAAATCGTTTAATTTCAACTACCTTCTTTGAAAACTTGAGTTATTGCGAACTTTCTTCAAAAATGAAGAGTTTTGAGTGCTTTTACAATATCGTAGTATTTGCATATATATATATATATATATATATATATATATATATATATATATATTTAAATTATATTAAACATTAATTCCATTAAATAAGATCTATTAAGTGAAAAGTACAGATGGAGTAAAATGAAATGTGCGGATACCATAAAATTTTAATCATTTTATTTACATATAAAATTAATTCATGCGCATAAAGTGAAAAAAAAATTCTTTTTTTGACAATATGCTGCTTTGATGAAATTTATACTATTAAAAATTAAAGACTTTGACAGAAATCAGTGACGTTACGAGGAATATGTGGGGTAAATTAAAGACGAGTTTTCATGTGTGAAATTCGAAATCAAATATTCATCTCATTTATAATATTTTTCAATTCTCTTTCATTTAAAGAAGAAGAAAGACATAAGAAAAAAAGAACTTTACTTAAAGTTCTTACAGCAAAAGTATTACGACGAACTTCAAAAATCTCCGTATAATTCTTTATTGATAATTATTTTCTGAATAATTGTAATATATATCGGCCCCACGTATATAAACATTCACAAACTTGACACTTTATTTGATTTCTATTCTTTTAAATTTATACTATAGCATTTTTAATATTAGTTCACATTCTGTTTGTTGATTAATTTAATTTAACCTCTCATTATAAGCTATCCAAAACTATAGACGAAGGAGTCACTATATGAGTCATGGCGAAGTAACGAAGACAATAATTTGAGTTAATGTTTCCTAGCTCACGAGTGAAGTCATGGTAAACAGATGATCATTGTCGCTAACCAGTATGGCTACTATCAAATCATAAACTTGAGTATTAATGTCGCGAAAGACCTACCATGTACATAAACTGATTCAGTTTAAATCTATCTAGGAAATAAGTCCTGATACTAGCGTGGTGCAGAAGTTTTGAGAGTAGAATGCCAACCGGTGTCATCCACGTTACTTAACCCCGATTCTAAATTACAGATTCGTCAGCAATAGCTCTTGTACAGCTTCTAATTGCGACATTAATAAGAAATCAACAAATCAACCCGTCTAACCTTTATCCCTAGCTTCTAACACTAAATCAAGGGAATCAACACAAGCGCGCTCACTCACACGCACACACACACATATGTAGTACAATGTTCCCCTCATAATTTTAGACTAACTCGTTTATAGAAAAATAAAAACATATATTAAATAAAACAACAAACTTACTCATAAATTCACATTGCATAAAATTTTATTTAATCTTACACCAGTGAAGATATTCAACTCTCTGAAATCTTTTCCTTAACAAATAAGACTAAAATTGAAAGTTAAAAATCTTCGGCAGCTTTGACACTATAAAAAAAAGCTATTGTATGAAAACAGAATTAAAGTGAAAGTGTTGTTTTCTTATGATCTATTGCAATAAAAGAGTGAAGTAAGATTATTCAATTGTTAATGTACGAAGAATAATTTGTTTGTCGGTACTTTCTGGATGTATACGTAGTGATGTAATATTTATTTATATAGACTTTTTCAAAATTAGGTTAATGAGGTTTTCTTTTTACTTTAATTTTAATGCATGAAAATTGTACTACATACAAAATCTATTGGATACAAGAAAATTTTAAGCCCATAGTAGTAAATTATCTTTAAAACATTTTAGGCAGACATCAAGTGAATATAATCAAAGTTTTGTTCCTGAATCATGGCCCAATCCTTGGCAGTACAGGACTACGCCATCATCTTTGTTGTGCTGGCTGTGTCATCTGTTATCGGAATATATTTCCGATTCAGCGGGGGTCGTCAAAAGACTATGGAAGAATTTCTGATGGCCAGCAAAACAATGGCAGTATTACCAGTTGCTTTTAGCATAATGGCAACATTTATGTCAGCCATTGATATCATTGGAGTACCAGCCGAGATCTATATGTACGGGATGCAGATGACCACATGGCTTTTGGGATTACCAATTGGTTCACTATTTGCTAGTTATGCTTGTCTGCCAATATATTTCGATTTAGATGTGTCAACTTCTTACGAGGCAAGTAAAATTCTTAAAAAGACATATCCGTAGTTTATGTTATCATGGAAATCCCAAATGTTTGAGTTTTCCGAATGCAATATTAGTATCAATGTGTGTTAAGATTAAAATAAATTAGCTCTTATTGCCAATTCCTTGTTTGTTAAAAATGTTCTATTTTATTTTTTTTCTGATGCAGTATTTTAGAATGGTTCTTTTTTTTGCATACGAACTTAAAAAAAAATCTTTACGTATTTTGCAATACTGGCTTTCATCAATAAATACAAATATTTCAAAGAAATTATATTTTTTCAATGAGAATTAATAAAAAATAATTAATCTTCTTGTATTTTGAGAGTTTTTATTATTTTATTTTTATATATTTACTATTTTTAGTTGCATGATTTATGATTTTTGTGATCTACTTGTAAGTCTTTTAAACGGAAGAATATATCTTATTGAATATGATAAATTAACATTCTTTATTTTTGTGGTAAAATTTAAGAAATGGTGCCATTAAACCTCAGTATTTGTCAATATTATTTTTCTTATAGTATTTGGAGGTTAGATTTGGGAAAACAACAAGACTCATTGCCGCTTTTTCCTTCATTGTACGAACGGTAAGTTTATTAGACCATATTTTTAGCTATAATAGGTTTCAGTATAATATACCGTTCAAAATTATATATATATGCAACAAAACATCGTTAAAATTAGCTTTGAAACATTAATTGAAATTGTATTAACATATATATCAATGACGATTTTTTTAAAGAAATAACTTTCAAATTTTAAGGGTGCTTAAAATCTATTGGTTGGGCGTTCAACAGCTTTATCGCTTTCGTTTTTATATTAAAAAATATGGCAAATGCAAAAATTTAGGGAAAATTGTACTCAATATTTTAAGCTTCGAAGTTTTGCTATCATCCTGGTACTGAACAAAATTCAGCAAACAATGTCTTAGTAAATATTTCCAAAAAAATTCCTCGGATGATCGTGAGATAATCCAAACGGATAAGAATATCTAGAAGTTAATCTCAAAATAGGGGGACTCAGTTTTTATACTGTTATTTTTTTTTTTTTTTTACTGTCAGATTTTTCAACTATATTTAATTATAA
>BMAV01013807.1:278543-318841 GCA_019973955.1 Trichonephila inaurata madagascariensis | reverse complement strand
ATATTTGATTTTTTAGTTTCATTTAAGTTATACTAGAATTTCCAAAGTCTTTGAGATCTATATAAATTAACTAATACACAAAATTATGCTTTTATTTACGATTCAAATTATTGTCAGAGTAATAAATATTTAAATCTCAAGACAAATATCATTTACACCCCAGATTGCTGTCTAATTAATGCTGAACTTTCTTACAGGTACTGTTCACAGCCGTGGTTTTATATACTCCAGCGATAGCTCTTAACGCTGTCACTGGTATTTCAACATGGACATCTATTTTAACTCTCTCAGCTGTTTGTATTTTCTACTGCTCATTGGTAAGATATCAAATGTGATATTTATTTTCCATATATTATGTATTAAATAAAGCTTGCATTAAACATTTAATTTCCTTTCCTACTACATATTTGAAAAATTTAATTTTCCTCGATATATAGTATGTTTTTATATCATAAATATTATAATTTTAAATCAAATTACTGATGTCTATGACTCTTATATAGTTTGGAATGTAGTCTATTGGCAGAAATCATATAGTAGATTTCAAATGAAAAAATGTTATACCTCGCTGATTCTATAGTTATATTCTTCAGGGTGGTCTTAAAGCTGTGTTATGGACAGACGTCTTCCAGGCCCTTCTTATGTACATCGCAGCTATCTCTATTGTCGTGAAAGGAACACTCATTCTTGGATTTTGGGAAGTTGTCGACGTCTCCGAGAAAGGAGGAAGACTGGAATTTTTTAAGTAAGTTCCAATCTGTATATTTAAAATCTTAAAGAAAGTCAAATTTTAATTGTCGGGTCCTTCCAAAAGGATTCTGTAAAGTAATATATTGAGTAACGATTACATTTTGCAGTCTGCATCTGACTAATAAAACATAAAAATTTCGCCTTTTAGACTTGTGGAAATATGAGTGGAGGTATTCGCGCTCTTATTTTTATTTAATTATTTACTACGAATTTATTGTGTTTTATCAATTTGGCGCCAGTCATCAATTTGAATCATGAACTGGGGACTAGCGAGTCGTGAATTTAAGTCTTGGTTTCACGAAAGATTCGGCATGTAGATTGACTGATTCACGTTAATTTAGTTGTTACTTTAAGACATTTACATTGGTGTGGTGTGGAGAGTGGATTGCCGGCTCGTGTGTTATCCTCTTCACTTGACTAGGATTCAAAATTACGAGGTCCGTCGCCAATAGCCTATGTATTGCTTTAAATTGAGACGTTAATAAAAAATCAAATCAAATATGTTCTATCAATTAGACTTCTACCAGCGAGACTGCCATATTCATTCTCCGAAATTAATAAAGTGAAATGCATCAACCAGTGGGGAAATATAAGAGATTGGAAAATATTAGTACTGTCAAGCACTAAAGCTGTCAAGCAATTAGTGTTGTCAGCAAGAGTTAGTATAATTGCATTTGTTTGATTATAGCCCTCATGCATGGTGCTAATTAATTCGACAATCATTTTTCCCCCTAAACGTTCCAGTTTATGTAATTGCGTTCAGTACGTTCTATTTTTACATTCTGTGTATAAAAATAAAAATTATAATTAAACACAATAATCACCAATTTTAAAAGAGGAGAAATGTTTCCCTTTGTCGCGAAAGAGTTAAGTTTTGAGATTACCAAAGAAAAATTTTCGATCTCTGTCTTTCCACTTACAGTTTGTCTCCAAGTTTGACAGAACGCTATACTTTATGGAATGATCTGATCGCAGGCGCTCATTTTGGATTTGAAGCATACGGAACAAATCAAGCTCAGATCCAAAGGCTCTTAAGTGTTGGAACCCTCAAGAAAGCTCAATGGTAAGTCTCAGTAGTTTATTATTTTGTAATCGATACACCTAATGGAAAAAAGATTTGGAAAATAACCTCAATGTATTTTAACAATAGAGGAGTTGCTATTTACTGAATATTGCTTTAATGTCTGCTGTTCTGTGAACATATGGCCAATTTTTTAAACCCCAATTCATATGAAAGTAGTCTTGGACATTTTTTTTTATTTCTCAATTTTCATGCTTTTATGCTCATTGACAAATAATTGTTGACTAGAACATTAAGTAGACAATTCGGTTTAAATTTCCTATTGAGGGTGTATATCGCACATGCATTAGAAGTATTTATAATTCGTAAAGGTTAGGCATTATGTAAAAAATGGAACGAATAGGAAAGCGTATGCACATACACATAAGAATATTAGTAAAAACAATATAAAATTTATGATTCCAGTAAGAAGACACCAAAAAAAATTCCTTTTTTCCATTAATGAAAATGGTATAACAGAAAGTAAGTAAAAAAAAATTGTTTAATTGAAAATCAAAGCAAATATATATTTCTGTTTGACGGAATTCATTTTCATAATTTCTTTCACCAGGGCAATTGCTTGGAGTTTGGTACTCATCGCAATTTTCAAGGTGTTTTGTTATTTTCTGGGAATGGTATTGTACGCTCTGTTCTATGATTGCGATCCAATGCAGAATCCTGGTGTTCTTCTCAACTCACCAGATCAAGTGAGTTCTTTTTCAAAATATCTACTTCTGATATAATTTTTCACAAAACATTTTTCCAGTTTTTTCGAAAGTATTATTAATTTTATCAAAGAATACGTTGGTTGATTTAAATATACAATTTCTCCTTTTACTACTTTTTCTGTGAATTCGTATTCTTCGTATATTGTTACCGAATGCACAGTAAATCAAACAGTCTATTTTAAGCCACATAAACAGTTTAATCAGGTAAATAAATGTTCAAATTCTCGCTCATATTCGTTTATCGTATGTTTAAGGAAAATGTCGCTGTGTTTTTGTCAATGCACGAGCGATGCGTATTAACCAGTGGCGTAAAGTACACCCTGCAATTCAACAATAGGGGGGGAGGGGGGAGTACTTCAGGGGTCCCAAGACCTGAATGACGCTTAGTACGTATTTGAGTACCTCAGTACCAAGTATCTGATTTATCAAGGGGCCTTAATATTTTTCGTTATGCCACTGGCATTAACAATAGATTCCCTTCTCTAAGTTTCATTTTTAACAAATATTTTTTACACATAGCTAGAAGTATAAGATTTCTGTGTGTTGCCATCATAAAGTTAAATAATGTGAGTTCATTTAAACACAGGTCAAAAATAAAAGAAATATATAATTTTTAATGGTTTTAAGTTTAAAAAAAAATGGATCTTTTTCTAAAAATTAAAACACACTAGTGAGTGTAGATTTGTTTATTGCGGAAAAGTAGGAGGAAAGGTTATTTTTATTTCAGTTGTAAGTTAAAAAATTATTGAAAGTAAGTTATGTTTATTAAAAAAATTCTCATTTTTGTATAAATTGTAGTAGAAGTATTAAAGAGCATGATATTTTCATTAAATTTAATTCATAAAAAATCGCAATACTTTTTATGAAAGGAAGTTAAAGTTGTTTCCAAAAGAAGTATTTCACACACACATGTCGATATTTGTGATCAATATTTTAATGCATCGCCAAAGTAATAAATGCTATCATTGTGTAGAGTAAAATTATTTAAGCCTAAAATTTAAGAACATTGATTCCATGGGCTTTTTATATACAAAATTCAATACCTATCTTGACAATTTGAACGGTTTATAATTAAAGTTGCGCATATTGTAGCTTTACATCTAAGTACATTATTATTGAATTCAATGCATTGAAGGGGGCGCGTTGAACATTATTCTTAAAAATTAGATCACAAATATTGAACGCTTGAGAAGCACTGTCATAAAGGCATTGTTAAAGCATCTCTAATGTAAACTGAGAAAAAATTAAGGTTCAAATACCAAATGAGCTCTTCAAAGAGGAAGAAATATAAGTTTGTAAGTATATTCTGCTATTTACAAGTAGGTCCTTTGCTTACTGAACTGGGATTTACCATAGTGCTCAATCTAATATTAATATTGAATTTTGAAGAAATACCATTTATGACTATGAGTTGCTAAGTCTAAGAAATAAAAAGTGGGAAAATCCTATAGACACATAATAATGTCGAAATTATGTTGAAATGGGTTTAGGATAAACAAAATATGAAATTTGACCTCGTGAGAAGAAGACATTTCAATAACGTACAGAGAGAATGCGTGAACGTGTGTTTACTTAATATATTTCTAGAAGAAATTTAACAATTCGATTGTACACCATATTTAGGAACGAAGCTCCAGTAAAGTCACATGCTTTGACCTCGCGTTTCTAAACAAGGATTGAAAAAATGAATCTCGGCGTGCGTTTTATCATACAGTTCATCATCTAAGTATACAAGGTTATTAGCTTTGTCTATGTTTATTCTATATCGTTCAACTCTTTTTTTCTGTTCATTTGTGTGAGTTTGCATTATTTTTTGAAAGCTAAGGGCTCTTAATTTTCATTTAATTATTTCACATCGGAGATTCAATGTAGATTCTGATCAAATTAAAATCATTACACCACTTTAAGATGTATCATTGATACTAAGCAATCGATATGCACTCAACTCTTTTTTAAACCATTTTGAAATAACGCGGTGCACGAACTTAACGGTTTTTTTTTTTTTGCAAAACATTTTTGTTCTAGCACAACCCCTCCCCATCTCCCACCCCCCCAAAAATCGGAGATTCGTGCCCTTTGGATGAGGATGATTTGATCGAATTTATGACGGTTTATGATAATAAATAAGTCGATAATGACAAAGAAGTCGGAAATAAAGCTACCCTATTAAAAGTTGGTTCAATTCTAGAGCATACTCACAGTCCGCGGGCCTTTTGTGGCCCGCAGCTAACAGTTTTGTGGCCCAGACAATATATCGGCACACAATATTACATAATAAAGTAAAAAAAAAAAATCTCCCCAAAATGGGAAATATAGTAGCAAAGAAGATATTTAAAGTTTTGGGACATTAACATTAATTTTTTCTTGTTCTTTTACATATTGTCGGCCTAATTATCAAAATGCGTAACTCCATCTGGGGTACTAATTTGATATCGAAGTGCTAAGTACCTTGTTTGTTCACCAAGATGGGCGATAACATTACAATATGTTACCTTGATATTTGTATCGTATAGTCATGTGTATCCTCATTTATATCGTTTGGCGCGATTTAGAAATCGCTTCAAACAGCACTTGGCACGTAGCACTCGTATATCAAATTAGTTAGCTTTGTGGATTTATGCATTCTGATAACTAGGCCGATGATATGTAAGTTTTCTTCGAAATAAACGTATGTTTCGATGAATATTGATTTTTTTTAGGCTCACCTAAAGTTAAACCTTGTTTGTTCGGCCCAAGTTAACTTTTGAGTTTGACACCCCTGTTCTAGAGAATTTGAAATTTGCTAAAATTATGGAGCAACATTTTCTTACTCATGATTTCTCCTCGCATTAGAATTTCAACGTTATCATAAGTTTTGTGTAACAGGATATCAAGAATTATATAAGCGATAAACCAATAAATAAATAAACAAAACAGATGATAATAATAGACTTTGTAACAATAGCGAAAATAAAACTGAGGTCGTTAATAACGAGCGAAATTTTTCATTTGAATCAAAACCGACAGTTATGCTAGACATTTCTGACACATCTACTGTGATGATAGCATTTTTAATCTTGTTTGTAAAAAACGTGCTCGCGTGTTATCAAGTAGCGATGAATAGTTGTTAGTAGTTTTATTCCTAATTTTAATTTGAATTTTTATATGTTGTATGTAGTTACGGAATAAATTATCACTGTACTCTTATTTTAGTTTTTTTTCTTTGTCCTCAGAATGAATTGTAAAGAGATAACATACATTTTGTCATTACTTTTTTGCACCGTTTTTTGGGAAAATATTCAGAAATTTTTCTAACACGAATTTTTAAAGTTGTGAAATATATCCCCAAATTTACTATATGTTGTGTGTATTTTTTACACGATTTGTTTTGCCCGGTTTTCTAAGGAACGTATCCACCATGTAAAAAAAGAGTTAGGTGTTTGTAAAAAAAGCGCAACGGCTTTTTTGGTTGTGACTTTAGAAAACTTAAGCGCTAACCAACAAAAAAAAAAGATAACAATTACTTTTATACAATACCAATTACATGGAAACAATAACGCTATGATAGAATTTTACACTCAATGGCCTTTGAAAATTTAATTATTTGCATTCTTGTGTTACAACTCTATTAATAATGAAATCAGAGTTAGTAACATAAAATTTAATGTTTATTTAGGAAGTCATACTTCTACAAGCATAATGAAAGGCATTCCCGGGGAGTACCGGGTAATTAGAATAATTAATAAATTAAATTTATCTGCATCATTCCCTAGTCTGAAATAGAGGAGTGCGACCAACTCTTGATACGGGTCAAGGGAATAGCCAAAACCGTATCAATAATACGGAGCCGTATCAATGATACACCTGTTGAGGTCCCAAGTTACGGATGTCCCAACACGTGTAACTACAGTCTCACTAACAGGGCTTTCATATTGAACAAAGGGCCCCGCAGCAGTTTTGATATGGGGCCCATTCAGAACTAGCTACGCCATTGATACGGTTTCAAGGTGGTTCAGAAGTGAAGTTATCTCTAGAAGTACTGGCGAAAAACTGGGATCTTCTGTTTAAGGAGAGATAATTACTGATGCTAATTCGTTGTCACGCACCAAATTAAGATCACCCTCCAGGCAGTGGCGTAACATACACCCCATATAGGGGGGGGGAGGGAAGGATTCTAGGAGATCCAAAGCCTGATTTTGCAGGGGAGGTGCCCTAGTATATTCCGTTACGCCACTGCCTCCAGGTCCTAATGAATTGTAAATTCCTAAATATTCACAAATTCTTGCCAAAGAGTTGAAGAGACTAAAGGGTCTATATATTAATGTCATGCAAACGCAAGACTTAGCATGATTTGAAATAAAAGGAAATATATATAATTTCGAAAAAAACCTACGTTTCTACGGAAATTAAACTTTCGTAAATTTAGAATAATTTTTGGTAGTATTAGTTTATACATTTCACATGTTTTTAGCTTATATATGTTTTTATAATACATTACTCATTAAGGTGCTTATATTTACAATGCTTAATTTTTTTTTCGTCCTACAAACCACTTTTATAATACTGAGATATTAATATAGTTTGAAATTATTGTTAGCAATTACAAGTATATGTACCTTTTCTTCTAAGCATATCTCTAATTCTCTTACAATATATGTATTTAAAAATACTTTTAAGAAAATCTTTATTACTACCGCAATGCGAAATGTTTCAAATAAATATGAGCAATAAATATTTTATATTTAAGACTGGAAGTTTGATGTTTATTTACTTTTTAATAAAGATTTTTAATTATATTATTTTAACTGAAATATTACGAAAATATTTTTTGTTCATATTTTTTCATCCTTGTATCGCTCGCCACGACAGTAGGGAAATTGACCTCATCATTTAATTTCTCATTTGTTCATTTCCTTTCGTTTAGATGATACCTTATATCATCTTGAAGTTGTTGTCTGGTTTGTTGTTTCTGCCAGGACTGTGCATCTCCGGCATGTTCAGTGGAGCACTCAGTACCGTATCCTCCTCCCTGAATTCTATGACGTCAGTAACCATGGAAGACTTCATCAGACCTCATTGCCGTGGCAACAGTTCATCAGATACGTGCATGAATATGGTGGCTAAATTTCTAGGTAAAATCGTTCATACTTGCTGGCATAATTATCTAAATAGTGACTTCACAATATTTAGAAACATATTTGGAAATATATTTTTTTATATACATGAAATACAAATTATTAAAGAATTCTAACCAATAAATTTTCTGCAAAAAAGACTCTTAAGATTGGTAATATTAATGAAGATAATTGGTATCTCTCTCTCTCTCTCTCGTGTTCAAAGAACTTCTTTGTCAAGAACTTTAGGAAGTGATACGTTATCGGTCATGGGTTCGTGTCCTGATTTTATCAAAATATGTCGTGTGGAATAACGAGTAGTTAATTTAAAATCAAAATGGATTTCAAAGTCTTCAGGTATAGTGAGGATTGTTTGCTAAGTTTTCTAGAGTGATTATTCTTCCAATGGCAGGTTTTGTTGCTCTAAGCTTCGTCCAGTAAGCTCACCTCCCCTAGACCAGGATAAATTTATTATACCTGCTGATGGTGGTTTTTAAACTATAAGGGGCGTTGCCAATAATTTTCATGTAGAACTGGCAGTGATGATTCCGAACCAATTATCTCAATAATCCCAGACAACTTATAAAAAAAATTAAAGTTCATAGCATTTTTTGTTATTAGGTACTTTATATCTTATTCAAAATTATTAAAAGGCGTTAGCGTTAACTATAGTTTGAAGTATTTCTTTAAAGCAAGAAAAAATTACTGTTAACTTATACTATGACTAGCTTATCCTCAGTAGTATAACTATGAAACTGATCTGTATGATTTCTAAGAATAAAAAAGTTATTTAAAACTGCAATTCCAATACTAACCACCGATTGATGCAAATCAGAAAACGCTGATTAAATTTTGTGTATAATCATAACACTGTAAAATATTTACATTATCTTCAACATTTTTAGAGATGATTTAACAGCTACCCAGTAAACAAGATAAAACAAAGATTTATAAAACTTAACTTCAAACATCTTCCAAAAACTTTTTAAATAATAAAATATTTATGAATTTTGAATATTGTATTTAACACTGATTTTATTTATAATTGCAAAACGTTCTACTGAAAAGAAAATGAATTTTACTAATGCATCATGATTCTGTGCTAAGCAAGAATAATTTCAAGCAATACATTTATTTTCATGATTTTTTTCAAATTTTAAACATTTTGATTTCAAAAACATTTAACGATTCTTATTAAATTTGATTCATAAAAATTAAAAATAAACATTTTTAAGTATAAATTAAAATCATAATTTTTATTTCTGCCACTGAATTCTATAATTTTGGAGTTAATAATCCATATGACGCATATTCAGAACCTGTGTGTGTCTAAGCAAGGCGCTGATGGATTAAGAATTATAATACTGTAAGACATTCAAAAATTTTGTCATTTTAAAGAATTGTAAAGATCAATACATCACAACTTTCTAAATTTTGTTCAGAGATTCGATTCAACATGCATAGTAATTGAACACATTAATATCAGCTTGCTGCCTTTTATGTGCTTTTACAAATAGTAAATATTTATTTAAGCTTTGAAATGTGTGGCTTTCTAAACCGGTTGACATTTTGTGGGTGCAGCCATCGCATTCGGCGGCCTCAGTCTACTAATGATTATCACAGTGTCCAACTTCAGAGGAGTCCTCGAAGCTGCCTGCGTTCTCACAGCAATACCTGTCGGACCCATTGTCGGTGTGTACATCCTAGCCATGTTCACCACTAAAGCCAATGAACCTGTAAGTATATTTTGCCTTCAACAATGTCTTTATCTCTGTTTCCTATTATTTATAATTTCGTTTAAATGTAATATATCCTATGTAGCACAAACCTCTAACAGATGTCCCCGGCATTTGTAAAATATAGATTAGATTACATTTTTGCTGATGTAATGGGTATGAATGGTAAATAATTGAATACATGTGTGTGCGTGGCATAAGTTAACACTTTTGTTAAGTTCTCGAGGAATTAGTATTTATTTTTCAATATATTTAACCCATTAAGAGGGCATTTTTTTTTACCCAAAAGGGCATATTTTCTTATTGCATATAACTAAACATTATACTTAACAGAATGCGAAAATGGCAGAGTTTTATTTTAATTTTCAATTTTAAAGTTCTCACACTATTTCTTATTTTATAATTGTGGAATACAAATACCCTTAAACGTTAGCTTTTTTTATGAGTACACTCTGCATGCTTTATATATCTTAAAAGAATACCTTTCATAATTTAAAAAAAAATTGTACCTTTTTTTCACATAGTTGTGGATTTTGTGCGTGTGCATTTCTCAGTCTGAAGCATGGTGTAATACTAAGTCATACATTGCAATGAGGACATAGGTTTTTGTGTTATCTTTCTATTTTCATTTTTTATCAAGCAACAAATTGCACATTGCCTTACCAATCCCTTTTCCTTACCGAATATTTTCAAGAATTCAAATTCCCACATTCACTACGAATGAAATACCAGTTGTAAATTATTTCAATACCATGGACAAACTGCATCTCTTAAAAACATTAGCACTAATAATCCACAATTGAAATTAATATGTGCAAATCAAAGATAGAAAGAAGAAAATAGGACCCGCACAGAGCACGGGCAAACTGGTTTTTTCTAGCTTTTTGTAGCTTGTACGGTGTACGGGAAAATTAGTTAAGGGGTTAAATTACTGTTATAAAATATATTATTTTTTGTTAAACAGATGAAACTGTTATTTTCGATATATACTTTTATTCCAATAAGGCCATCTTCAAATAAATAAATAAAAAAATTTTCTTTAAATTTGAATTCGAACGAATCATGTAAAATATAAATGGCTGGAACAAAGTAATAAATTTATAACCAATCAGATTTTAATGATGCTGCAGATAACAAAAGTTGTGTGAGCTTTATTTTTCACGTTTTATTCAGAATAAATGTTAGTTAAATTTTTTTCAGGGATTCATTAAAAAATACAAAATTTGGATTCCAATTTTATGAAATAAATTTATCCGCTTAAGCCTCTTCTAAATAGCTAGCAGTGAACCTTAAGAATCGTTTGAGATTTATGTGAATTGTATTTTCTTTCATTAAAATCATTTTCAAAATTATATAGATTATCTTTGTCATATCAGTATAATTCTAAAAATCATTTTCAGTATAAGGTATTTCGCAGGAGTTACAGAATAATATAAATGATTACTTCGATTTCTATGATATATCATAGGATTCAGCGAATCAATGGAAGTCTTGTAGCAATCGAAATATCATCGTTATCGCCTGTCCCACCCTTCAAATAGACGGAAATCTACTCTTGCCAACTAAAAAAGAAACTCGAAAGATTGTATCCAATTCTTTTGATCTAGCTGTCAGCTATTTCATGTATTGCACATGCTTTTTATACTTAAGTTTTTTTTTAGTATAATTTATTAAATAAATTTATTCATGGTTTCATTGAGTTTATCTGAAAACTGGAATGAGATGCAGCACGCTTTTTACGACATGCACACCGTCCAAATTGCTGCCCCGGATGTGATTGATCCAAACCTTGTTAGAACGTTAATGTTTTCCCATAACGGCGGTGTTTTTAATATTTTATCATCTGGCAAAAGCAGCATTATACCTACTTCTAACTATTTAAACTTTCAAACTATAAACATTTCGATGATAAGGAATAAACGTCGAATTTGTATTGCCGTTTATCAAAATTTCTTCAATAAATTGTTGAAAACATTTCATGTTCTTAAAATAACCATATTAATTATATTTCTTATATCCAATACCTGATAGACCCATTAATTTTTTAAAATCTTATTGGCAAAAAGAAAAAAAAAGGAATAATTTTGGTGCTTCACTTCTGCATGCTTGTCAAGCTATTTAATCTTCATTTCATTACATATAAAATTTTAGTTACTCTTTCAACAAAAAAATCGCTGACCTCACGAAATATTTTCTTCAACTTTTAGGGAACTCTTTTGGGTTTTGTTGTTGGCACCATCGCCAATGCTTGGATTGCTATTGGATCTTACTTGGCGGAAATTTACATTGAGCCTCTCCCTAGGAGCACTGCAGGCTGTTTGGATCGAAAGAATGAAACTCTCTTCATAGATAATTTATACTCATATGCTCATAATGAATCTTCTTTGATCGGTTTAGATGTAAGAAACATTACACAGTATTCTAACAGCGAACAAGGGTAAGTAATTTCACAATATTTTTTTAAGAAAAAAATTGCATTAAATAATATAAAATATTAATGTATACCCATGTAGTAATATTTAAAGAATGCAGTAATGTAGCGCTTGGAATTGAACTTTAATTGGCGAATTACTTTTGTCAACGATAGTTGGAGGAATAGTTTTGGTTGTCTAGCCCAGTGCTCCCCATTCTTTTATCGTCACTGACCTGTCAACGTTTCGTAATTTTTCAGCTACCCACTGGGGGGAGGGGGGGAGGACATTGATTCTTAATATTTTAGATTATTTTGATTTAATAATTTTAATTTAATCAGTATGTAAAATCTGTTGATGCTCAAATGTCCTTAAGTTGATGTGGTGTGGAAGTTAGGAGAGGGGGTGCCGGCTCTGGTGTAATCTTTGACACTTGACCGTAGTTCAAAATTATGAGGTTCCTCACCAAAGGCCCTCGAGTAGCTGAAGAGTGCGAAGTTAATATTTGTGCTCATTCACTCAACTGAAGTGGCTTCTATGTATTCAGCATTCTCTAAAAGGGTTGGCCCAAGTTCATTTAGTCACATGATGTTACGAATCTTTTGTCGTCTTACAAAATTTGCATTGTTTGCTGTTTTATCTAAAATTTTGATGCATCAAATCTGAATAATCCTCAGATAATATTACGTTATTATAACAGTGATAAATGTTTTTATTTTAACAGGCGATAAAATTTCGCAACGCGTTATTGTCAAGCTAAAAATATTTTTGTTATACACTTTCGCAATTTTTTTAAAAATAATTATTTTTAATTTTTAAATATATCCATTCAATAAAAAATAAACCACGTATTGTAATTGATTTTATGTTAGTTTAGTAATAAATTATCTAAATTACTTCACAGTGTGCTTTGTAAAGATGTATGAAATGTAGACCTACATTTAGAAATAATAATTTATAGAAACTGCAATACTGAATTCAAAAAGTATTAGACACACATTTTTTTAGGGACATTTAAGGGTGAAAATTAGACTTTCTGAAATATTAATGAATAATTAAAAATAAATGTTTATAAATCACATGCATTTATGTAACTTCTAATTTCATAATAAAACTGTGTGCATAGGGAACTTTATAATGCGACATTTAAAACAAAGGAAACAATTTGAGACAAGTATCATTTATTATTTTGGTTTAACTTTTGGAATAATAGATGTAAAATTATATTCTCAGGGATGTTTTCCCACTTTTCGAAGTCAGCTTTATGTGGTTTTCCATTATTGGTACAATCATCTCCGTAATAATTGGATATCTGTCGAGTCTCATAATACGTAAGTTCATTTTCCATAACATATTTTTTTTAAGAAAATGACTTTATCTCTTTAAAAAAAATATTGAGATACAAATTTATAGTATTAACACATTGATATATAAATATATATATATAAATATTCCACAATAAATTTTTAAATTATATTATATCTATTGTCGTATTTGAATGCATAATTTTTCTATTTGTTAACACAAATGGCCCTAATATCACAGAAATATTCCTTCATTTCTTATAATAATTTAGTGCCTTTTTAAATAGAGTTTTCATACAAGTACCATAGAGCAGTGCACCGCAACCTTTTTATCACTGCGGATCGGTCAACGTTTGATAATTTTACAGCGGCCTGCTGAGGGTGGGACACGTTGATTGTTTATATTTGTTATGATTTAAAAATTATCAATTTAGTTACATTTAAATATGCCTTCAGAATAAAATATAGTTACACCAAAAATGAATAAAAGTGATTTCCGTGGAAAGTTGCACAAATCCCAGAGAAATGCACCACTTTAAATAAAATGGCTAATGTTGTTTAGGCGGCCCCCGGCACCATTTGATCCGTGGAGGTCCGTGGACCGGGGGTTGCGGATCACTGCCATAGAGTAATCTGGATTTAAAGGCAATTTCATTAATTCTCACAATTCTTTAGTAAAAATAACTTTTTAAATAAAAAAAACCCTTTTTAGGTCTATGGAATGATTTTCCAGACGTCAGCCCAAGATGTATCAGTCCACTTGTGCGAAGCTGTTATTATACAAAGAAACAACTTGAAATGACAATGATGGTAAGAACTATGATAATTATAATTTGATTAAAAAAATTAATGGCTGCTATTAAATTATCAAAAATTACAACAAAATATATTGCTATACATTAAACGATGGAAGGCAATAGGATGATATTAGTATGATCATACAGAAATATATACACACACAGCGCAACAGTTTTTAGTTAATAAAAAGGACGATAAAAATTAAAAATGTTAAAAAATCGTTAGTTATTATTTAAATCATCACTATTGATGAATTTTCTTTACTCATCATAAGTTCAATATTATTAGATTATGGTTAGTTTCATTTCCTTTTTTTATTAGTGTTTTTCTTATTTCTCATTTCTGCATATTGTCATTTTTTATCTATTTTGCCCAGGTGGCGTCATCGAATATTTTCTTTTGTAATTTTAAAATTTAATAACCCCCTATTCTCTCTTTAATTATTTGCATTTTTCTTACCGACAAAACAATTTCTAAATTTTTATAGGGTTTTAATGTTTTTGTAAAGATTTTAATGGTTTTTTTTAAAAAAATATTTTACACTACTATATTTTATGTGAGTGCTTTATGTTATGGCCATTTTGGTAGGTTCTTGTTGATGAATTTGTTTAATGTTTTGTTATTTAAATTTTTATTTATTTTAAATATCTCAATTTCTCAGTGACGCTTTGGTTTTCTTATTTGTGGGTAATTTCTGTTACTTGAAATTTTCAAATAACAGAAATAAATAAAAAAAAATTTAAATAGCAGATAGCAGTTTTTTACATATTTTTAAAATTATTTATAGTTTTATAGTGTTCATGTTACTTCTAAGTGTGATGTTAGTAAACACTTGCTCACCCATAACCAGGGAACGCATGTTGCTTTTACACTGAATTGCCCCATTTTGTCTGTAAGCAAACAATTTACCTGTTGCCATTCGCAAAAAAGAAAACGAAACAAATTGATTGAATAAAACGATTATATCGACGAAAACTGTTCCCTCTTCGTAAAATTATGTTTTAATTTAATTTTGTTATCCAATGAATAAATCATAAACACCCTGAATCTGTATACAATATGTTGTATGTGTAAACTACAGCTGAAAAAAATAAGAAAAGCAAAAGTGAAAAATATTGCCCGTTTGGTTGATTATCTTCAAATTACCTTTGTAGAATTTTTTTAATGTATTATATGTTTATCACATAAACATATAAAATACAAGAAAATACAATTCAACAATAATGGTACTAACGTATGATCGTTTATAAAGTATATCAACGTAGAAAATTCTAAAAGAAATATTACAAAGTATAATAAAAAGGAGTTAATACGGAGTATGATTCCTGCTGCAGTTGTACTGTTTTCATAACGTAAAATTCATCTTGCAAATGAAACAGTTTCTTAATCCATATGGCAGTCTATTACCTTCCTCCAAAACTCTTATTTTCATGTCTGAATTTGGAAGAGGGAAATAGTTTAAATTAATTACCGATAGTTTCCTAAAAATAATATATGGAATTAATTTCTGGACAATTGAGTGACGAATCCGTTAGACGAACATCCTCAGTACCTAGAAATATTTCCGCCAGGTAAGCGAGTCTCATATGAACCGGTGTTTACTTTCTTAAAAAGGAATTCAGGGTTAATTGCACCTCCAAAAATATGAATTTAGGACTTCAATATTCCAACCTTATATAGCAACAGATACTTCATCAAACACATGAAACTCTGGGCCTCCATCCAAGACGATGTTGACGCGAACTCTCAACCTCCCACTAGTACACCAGTTTTTCTTCTAGGAAGTAGGATGGACTGTAGCGGGTCCTTGGTAGAGATGAAGATTATTTTCGAAAAAGATCGATTTTTAAATCGATTCGAATCGTAACCTGATGAACCGATTCAAAAAAAAATCGAGATCTAAAAGATGGATTTATAAGAAATCGAATTTTTATCAAGTCTGTGCTTACAATGTAAATATAAATCCAAATTATGAAAACCAATAAAGATTCCATAACAAACTATCTCTTATCAGTAAAATCAGGGATTTTTTTAGTTCAGGAAATACGACAATTGCAATTATTTTTATTACCATATCAAAGTATCAGGTATAAAAGAAGACATTTACTTTCTAAATGTATTTGTTACATTAAAAAATAGATAATACAGCTTATAGTTTCAAATGATAAAGATAAATAGTTTTAAAGATAGTACATTCTACTAATGGTAAATAATTGTATGGTTTTAACCAAAACAGAAAAATTCGAATGTCAATTTTCTAGGATGAAATATCGATTCACTGCATCAATTCAGAGCTACATATCAATTTAAAAGATCGATTTTTTGGCCCGAGAAATCGATTTTTCGATAAATCGATCTCAGATCGTCATCCTTAGTCCTTGGCCCTTTTCGATAGGAGAAACGATAGGAGATAGCGCTTTATCTTGACTTATCAGATATTTCTCCTCTAATGATTCTTCTTCAATCTCGATAATATATGTATTATGATAAATAGGCTTTTCAATGCATAGAAGTAAGTGGAGTGCCGACAGCAAAGCTGCAGACAATTACTTCTCATGTAGCTTCCTGGAAAGAGAAACTCTTTAAATTTGAGTTCCTATAATCCCTTTAAGTTCACGTGAAGCCTCTTTTTGTTTCAATATACAAATATCGTTCATCATTGATAGTTTGGGGGCATATATCATTTTTGACCAGGTTTTTTTTCTCTACAAACTAGGTTTCATTAAATGCAAGTAGTCGCCATAAGGTACACATAACATTGAGTACTTTGAAGTCTGTAGCAATTTTCATTTGAAATTACTTTACATCAAGTTTCCCGGCCATTCGTTATTACGCAAATGTTGATGTGTGCTTAATCATTTAAGCTCTTTGCTTTTGAACTTTACCGATTGTTAAACAAAATTACGAAAACCATCGAGGTGTGTGAATGGAAGAAGGATGAAAATTGATCCGTTACACGTAGACTTACAAAGCATTTTCTAAACGCACAGACCATATGCACATATATTAGTGGCATAAGTTACACCCCCCCACTGAGGGGGGGGGGGGTAGGATCTTCTAAGCCGAAGTTCGTACTCTTTTTAGGATAAGGCTTAGAGCACAAAACCAGACTTTGCAGGGAGGCCCTAATATTCTCCGTTACGACACTAACATATATGTCACGCCCTTGAGACTAAAAATATGCGTCTGTATTTAGAAACATTAGCCATATATACCTTTCCTGAAATTCAACTCAATATGCTCCTTCTGATAATTCTGGTTACCGGTGATTATATATAATTTTACTAAAAATTATCTTAATAAATTTATAACTCTACATTCATATTTGTGATGCTCTTTCATATTTATTCCTTGAACTTCTTTTCTATATAAACATACATGCTGCTTTTAAAATCATATTAAAATTTAATGATTTTACCTCAAATTTTTATACTCTTTCCAGATGGAGACGAATGTGAAAAATGATAAAACTCCTGCTCAATTTGGAAGCAATGTCCCTTCAGAAATGACAAGATTTTGACTGGACATGCGTATTTCAAGAAAGTGCTTTTGACTGATTAAACATCTTATAATACTTTGCTTTAAATTTAAAGGGAGATTTACTTTTAAAGAAAAAAAGTCAGTGTTGCCGCGTCAGAATTATTAAATGTAATTGTGTACAAAATGTATGTCCTTATTTATATTTTATGTAACTCATTGTATTTTTTTTAAATAAAGTTTTTGTTTTTTTTACTACGCTGGAGTTTTTATGAATACACAAATAATTTACGGTTAAATGCGGTACGGTTCAATACGATTACTTTCTATAATTTCCTTTTTTACAAAATCTTTATTATTCTATAAAATTATTAACTACAAATTATATCACTAGTAGTTGTGCTCACCATCCGTAATTTGGTTAATGATACTGTCTGCTTTGTCGCAGGGCCTGGGTTCGAATCCCGGAGAAGGCATGGATGTTTGCAAATGTATAGTGCCTGTGCGGCATGGGAGACTAAATAGACGTCGAATCACAAGTCCTCCATGAAGTTGGTGGAAGGGGAAGAGAGTTGGGGGCCCCTGACCACCCTAGAGTGTTCTCCATCAAAATTGGAGTGGAACCGAGACTAATCACACTTTAAAAATAATTTCCAAATTCAATATTGCCACAAAGGCATTGAATTTTCGATAAAATGGAAAAAAACATTAAGAGGTCACAGGACCCTTAACCGATATCAGTGCGCTCGAAAAAAACATCCTTCTTCAAACCAATGTAACTTAGCAATAAAACAAAATATTAATTTGAAATTTTTACTACATGATAATCATATATATTTACGTTACCTCTCAAATTTTCAGAGCATTTGAGAAAAATGAAAAGTTATAAAGAAATATAAATTTTGGACAATTTTTTCAAAAAATAAAAAAAAATTAGATTTTACTTGGTTTAAGGCACTTTTGAAGTTATACTTACTTTTAAGAAATTTAGAGAAAAAATATTTTTAAATACAATTATAACAAAAATTTTAAGAAAAAAAATTGATTAAAATTCAAATAAAACAAATTTTAATAAAATTTATTTTTTTTGAAAATTTCTCTTTAAGTTATGAAGAGCCTTATTTTGAACACGTGTATGAGAAATTTCAAGCTAGCATTATAAATATTTTCTGAGAAATCCTGCATGGAAGCTAAAATTTTTTGTTTTGAGAAAAAGGAAGTTAAAGATAAGAAAGAGATAGGGTTTTTGTTTAAGTTTCAATAGTTATTTCTCAATAACTTAGGAAGTGTTTACAGTATCAACACAATTTTGGTATCAAAATGCTCAGAAATGTTAAGACTTTAACATATATTTTTTTTCAAAATATTGAAAAATTTGCAATTTAAGTCCTGTGAGCCCTTAATTTTGGTTATATCAGGAGTACTCAACCTTTTTACCCACCGGATAACATACATATGGTAGATATTTCAAGCAGATAGTGACATGAGGATTAATGGGAAAAAAACATTATAAGACCAAGGTTATATTGAACTCTTAAAATTTGAAAAATTGATCAAAATTTTAAAACTCATTTTAGGCTTCTGTAGTACTATATTTATCTCTATCAAACACAAAAAACAATTTTTTTCGGTTTTATGCAATTTTTATTGAGTTATGGTGTAGCTTTGTTTCCCTATCATCTATGACCATGCTCTATTTTACGTTATACTGTCATAGAAACAAAGCTTTCATGCTGTTTGATATATGATTTGATTCTTTTCTTTTGACTAAGTCTTTCTTTATTTTTATTTCAAATAATAATTAATCAAGTTTAAGATGACCGCAACGAAGAGTTTTGACAAAATTCTAGACTAAAATCAGTATTATTTGTTTATAATTAAAACTCAGTTCTACCCATAAAATAGTCACTACTCCAGTTCAGTTCGCTACTCCACTGTTATTTGTTATTACTAACCGTTATATATATATATAGTTATAAGTAGGAAACAAAAAATCTCTTGCATTTCGTACCCGCGTACGGCATCGACAACGAAATTGGTAGATATAATTGCTTGATTGATAGATTTTCTCGCTACATTTTTAATAGATTGTTCTTAAATACTTGAATTTTTTTAGTGCAATGGGCCATGAGCGAGCCATTCAGAAATGCCCGGTGGACCCCATGCGGACCTCAGGTTGAGCATATCTGGGTTAGATGATTTTAGACTCTTAATAAAGTTAATTTATTAAAACTATGAATAACCAAAAGCCCTGATAATTGATAAATAAATATTGAGTAGTGAATAGTATAATCCACTTAGTAACACTTTATAACCCCGGCATTCTCTCCTCGCGCTGTCGAATCAGACAGATTCAAGCTTATTTTCGTCTTTTGCTTTATTGTTCCTACTGTAATTTCCACGGTAGGATTTTTTTAATAATCCAACACTAAAGAAGCTATTAATTGTACCTGCGTATCTTTTCTTGTAATTATTTTGAAGATGCTTTTATTTTGTAATGAATGTCAAAAAGTTCCAAGATACTTGTCTTTTTTCTAATAAAAATTAATTTGACTTTTCACCAGAAAAAAGTTGAATACCTGAACTTCATTCACCTTATGGTAGTACTTAACCCCAAAATTAATTTTTTGTCATATTTTTTTCAATCTACGTACCAATGAACATCTTTTAAGCATAAGTAAGTTTCAAAATTCTTATAAAAAAAATTCGATTTCCCTGGTATATATAGTGGTTACATATTTTTAACAGCAACTTTTCGGTATAGAGATACGTTAAGAGTGTAATTCATCTTCAAATAACAGACTGAAAAATGCTCTAGTCGATAAACAAATTATAAGTAACACCTCAAAATGAACTTTGTTTCATTTTTCAATTCCTTCTATTAGCTCGCACTCTCTATATACACTGACTTCCAAAAATTAAGCACGAAGATGTAAAATGCAAAAAAATCAACAAATACTGCTTTTGATTGACACAAAATTTGGCAGTAAAGTAGCATATATATTTATACATAAAACGAAATCAATACTTATATACAGAAATGAAAACAATATTAAATTTTTGTAAGTTATCAGATAATGTCATACTGGAGACTTAAACAGACTTATGTATAAAGTGAAAATAAACAGCATAAAATGAAAAAAAGGACATAAATAAGGTATGTGATCCCCCTCATCTGTATGCAAAGTTTACACCTTCTGACCATGCTTTCAATTAGGTGGTCAACCACCGCAGAATTAAACAATCGCCATTCTTCTTGTAGAGCAGTTTCCAGCTCAATAAGAGTGGCTGGAGGTGGGAAACGTGAAGATACAGTATGGCCGAGAGCATCCCAAAGATTTTCAATGGGATTAAGGTCGGGCGAATATGCTGATCACGCCATACGCGCAATCCCTTCACTCTCCAGGTAGTCATCGCCGATGTCGGCTCTATCGGGACGTGCGTTACCGTTCATTAAAACAAAAGTAGGGCCAACTGCTGCAGCGTATAATCTCAAAATGGATTCTAGTACTTCATCTCGATACCGTACAGCCGTCACAGAACCCCGTTTAAAGATGTGCAGGTCGGTGAGGCATCCTAATGAAATCCTGCGCACACCATAATGCTTCCACCTCGGAATGCGTGATGTTCGGTGATGTTTTGGGGCTGATTGTGTGTTCCTTGTTTACGCCATATCCTTATACGCTTGTCATCTGGCCCCAGCCCAAACCCCGGCTCTTCAGTAACCATGACATTGCCCCAGGGGGGCCACAGCCCAATTGCCATCTTCAGCCCCCTTTAATCGTGCCCCTCTTGTTTTTCCCCCCGGATAGAGAAACACAGTCTCAAAGGTACCCGGGCATACAGTCTGTTCATATGAAATTTTTTCGGCGTACAGTAGCGGGGGGGAATAGCATTACCGGACGCTGTAACCAAAAGATGTCACACGTGTGGGGGTCGCTCTGCGTTTTCCCCCTTGGCTACAATAACAATATATCGGGATTCTTCCCCCGGGGGGTTTAGCCCTTTTGCGTTCGCCTACGGGCCTTCGGACAATGTCTGTGTGGTTTGGGTTTTTTTCCCTAAACGCGTGAAGTACAGAAAAAATGAACGCAGAAGAAAAGAGCAACATCTGTGATAAAATGTCCTGCCAATGCCCCCACACCACCAGGGTCAGAATCTTTTCATTCGTTTTGGAAGTCATAGAAAACGTATGTCGAAGACAAATTGTACGAAAGTTTTAAACTCCCCTTTTATCAGCACTTACAATCAACTTCTGTAACATTCCATAAAAACTGGCTTCTTATAAGACTGCCCTTTTTTTCCCTTTTCTTGACATAAAAAAGATTGGCTGTGTTTCACATATTTTTTTATACTTCCATTTTTCTTCTGCAGCGGGTTTTATCCCCCTTTAATTCTGATTGGTTTCCCCGGGAAAATTTGCATTTTTTCCCCTCCCTGCTTAACTTTTGGAAGGGGAGGGGTTTTATTTATTTATTTATCTTGGTCAAATTTTTTAATGGTTTAAAAAAATACATTTTTAAAACCCCCTCAATTGAGCTGAAAATTTTTTAAAGTTATTTTGGATTACAATATAGTAATTTAATTTTAATTAATAAAAATTTAAATTTATTAAAATAAAAATTTTTTAAAATTACAAATACAGCCACGTTGGCCTCATTTTTTTGGGGGACCAGCGGCCCCTTTGGCGACTTGTGTCAGTACTTGAAAAGGTTTTTTTTTTCACATTTTAAAGCGTTCATTTGACCTGAAATTTTCCATACACTATTGTTTTGGATAGAAATACGATAATTTAATTATAATTAATTAAAATTATTTGACTGAAACTAATTATTTACAGAATTACAGATACATCCATGTTGGTTTCAGTTTTACAGGTTTCTGACGTCATCTGAAATTCGTCTCTATTCTTGTAACAATGTAACTGTTAAGACAAAGACAAAAGTTATCATCAAAAACCTTTTTTTTTAGCCAAACTAGCCAAACCGGGTTTGCATTGTTACAACAATGCAACAAATCATGCTCTTTTCTCAATTCCTACTATTAGTTCACTCCCTCCTACACACACACAACACACACACACACATATATATATATATATATATATATATATATATATATATATATATATATATATATATATATATATATATATATAATTCGAATTTTGAATCGTTAATAAAGTACTTTCTATTCATCCATTCAATGTATGAATTGACTTGAAAATTTTTTTTATATTACTTGTCTGTTTGAACTTTAATAACTATGGAGCACGTAGTTTTATATGAATTTCAATGAATAAGCATTTTCATTGAAATAATTGAGATAATTTCCTTTATATATTTTCTAAAATGAAATCAAATTCATTATTCTTTTAACCCATTCACCGCCAATTACGAGATATATCGTAGTAAACATGTGTACCAAAACTGCCGGTCATGAGATATTTCGTAGTTTGGGCTGAAATTCTAGACTGATTACATTTCTCCATTTGTGAGTTAGGAATTTTTAGAAAGGATGAATAAAAAATTTATATAGTGCAAAAAAACATATTAATTATCAAATTTTATTATTAAAATTATAACTCAGACAATTAGATTATAATATAATAATTAAACATATATGAATGTAAAAAAATAATTTTAAAAAAATATTTTTTATTGTTTTTCTTTTATGATAAGCTTTAAAAAAAAGGATCAACGAAAAAGGTCTCTTCGTTGAGAAATGGACAAAATCCCCAAAATCTCTTGATATTTTCTTTTTGCTTTTTTTTTTTATATACATTTAACATGACTTTGTAGGCATTCTTTTTTTTTCTGTGGGAGGAAGATGTTCTAAGTAATGAAAATCAGGTTTTTTTAATTTGGTTACTGCTTCCTCCTGCATTCTCCGTGGCCATAAAGGGAAATGTACTACCCGTTTCCCCTAAACAGCTTCCTTGTCTTTTTTTTCCCCTCGATATTTTTTTGGGTTTTTAAAACCCAATATACATTTCCCCGGGAGATTTTGAAGTAGGGGTAGGCAAATTTTTGTCCCCAAGAGGGTTTTTCCTTGGTCTTAAAATTTTCTTGTTAGTTGTTTTTTTTTTTACAATTTTTTGAAAAATACCATCTCTTACTTTTTTAAATGAAAAATCTTTTACACTTCTGTATAAAAAATCTGACAAAAAGGTTACACATTTGACTGCCCCAAGATGAAATTAGGTGACGAGCTTGAAAAATGAAAAAAAAGGAAAAGAAAATTTTTGTATATGAATTTTTTTATTGAAAAAAAGGCATTTCGGGGTTTAACACTAAAGTGGCACTAAAGGACAGGAAATTCTTATTCTTTGCCCCCGGGGGGGGGGTTTTATCTCGTAGTGTTTTTTTTTAAAAAAAAATTACTTAAAATTCTATTACTTTTATTATCAAAACTCAATGATATTATTTTTTTTGAAAAGCCCTTTTAGGTTTTTTAAAAAAAAACCCTTTTGGCCCCGGGGGGGGGCCCCTCAAATTTTTACGGCGGTAAATTTTGGTTTAAAACCGGGTTTTTAAAATTTTTTTAAAACTTCTGATGGAAGGGTGTTTTGGAAAAAATTTTCCCCTTCACTTAACCGGGATTTTGTCCCGGGAAGTCAAAACATAGAATAAAGACTTTAAAAAGAAAAGACAAAACCCTTTTTTTCCACATTAGTACCAAGTACATTGGGGGCATTTGCCCTTCCCAGCGATAAAGAAAAAAACCTCCCCGGGGAAACTCTGGGTTTTGCATCGGAAAAGCTAAGTACTTGTTTGACTTCAGTGTTGCTTAAAAAGGGGCCCTTTTCCGGTTGAGATTCTTCTTAAAAACCAGAAGCAGTTTAAAAAATCATTTGGTGAGAATCAGGACTTATGACGGATGATGTAGACCTCAAACCAAGAATAGCGATATGTTTTTTGCTTGCCCATCCCAAGTATGGTCTCTTTAAAAAAATCAACAACAAGGCCCGATCAAAAGAACCCCAGGCTTTTTTTTCCGAACCCAAATTTGTTTGACCGTGGTCAACCTCTACTCAGTGGTGTACCCGGTTTTTTACGTTCACCTACTGTTTGCCCCCGTTCACCTGGCCAAAAAACGGCTTTTTTTTTTTAAAAGCCCTGTTTTTTAAAATTGTTTTGAAAATTTTTTAAAACGGTATGAGAAATGTCTCAGAAAGTTTGGAATTTATGGGAAAAATAAAAAGGCCTTATTTTTAAATTTCCCTTTCTTTTTTTGATTTTCCCAAACAACTATTTTCCCCGCCCAAAAGGAAATCTTATTTTGATTTCCCCCCTCGCTTTCCCTGCATATGGGTTACATTATAAAATAACTCCCATCTTTTAAATTTTTGTTAAATTTTTTTTGCATTCAGTTCGGGGTTATAATTTTTCAGGCTCATCAGATGATGGTTTTGATTTTACAAAAAAGAATTCAATGTATTAGAATCATGATTTTAAAATACATGATATTTCTAAGCAGACTTTCAATAAACGGAAGATTAGCTGTAAAAAAATTCATTTCCCTTTTTGCACGAACTCATTTGCAAAAAGTGTACGGGTAGTCATCAACCACTCTTTTTTATTACCTTTTTTATTCTTTCCCCGGCATTTTTTTTGGGGTTTTTTGGTAAAACTGGAAATTCAAAGTTTTTTTCAAACCGGCTTGTATTTGGCCGCATTTCATCCTTGGGTGGCATCCATTCACGGTCATGGTTTCACTTTCTAAACGGTGTGGTCTTCATCACAAGATGAAGTTCCCTGTTTTGAGATCGTAGCTTTGTCTATCTTATCTTCTTCCGGAGCTAAGGTAGGTAACGAAAAAATTAATTTTTTACAGAAACCCTTTTTTTTAAATGCCCAGGAAAGGGGGGGTTTTTTCCCGTTTTCCTTTTTTTTTAAATTTTTTTAACTTAAAAAAGAAGGCGGGAAAAAAAATTTTTTTTTTAATTTAATAAAACACCTTTTAGAGTCTTGTTTTGATTAAAAATTTAAAACACACAATACAAATTCAATCAAAATTTTTATTTTAACTTTGGATCTTGATCCCCCATTGCAGATAAGAGCCGAATATGGTAATTTTGCACGTACATAGACTTTTATTATCTTTTCTTTTCGAATAACTGTTTAAAAAAAATATTTTTACCAGTAAAAATATTTATTTCCCTAAAACAAACAAAATAATAAAAAAGTATTTATTTAAAAAATACCCCCCTTTTTTTTTGTCCCCTTTATATTTAGAAGCAAGACGCTACACATAGACCAATATTAGAATTATTACACATATATAATCCTCTTATATTTTCCCTTTTCTTTCCCTTTTAAAAACAAAACACGAACAAAAATTGGGTCGGAGATTCTTTTTTTTATGCCCAATGGGCAAAACTGGGGAAAAATTGGCTTTCCCGTTCCCAAAAAAATTTCCAGATTTTATCTCCCTTTCCCTTTTTTCTTACTTTTTGTCTTTTGATAACCTTGTATAAGTCTTTCTACTAAGTTGCAACCAAAATCTTAATTTTGTTTTCACCTCAGTTTTTTTTATACAAAACATGCGTTCCAAATGCCAAATCGAAAACTATTTTTTGTAATATTTATTTATAAATTTATTATATAAACTTCATCTAAATTTACGAAATCTCGACAGAAGATTGAAATAATCCAGGAATTTCCAGGCGTCTTTTTTAAAATTTTGTTTGAAAATTACAACAGCACTAAAAAAACGACTCTGCTCAATTATCTTAAAAAGGGATCCATTTTGGGCGGAACCGGGGCTTAAAAAGGGGCATAAATGGGTCATTTTATGATATTTGGGGTCACCAGATTAGAATACATTATAAAATTTTTGTAAAGGGTATTTTTTAAAAAAAAAAATATTTAAATATAAAATTTCGAGAAAAAATTCTTAGAATAACCTTTTTTTTTAAAAGTTCTCTTTTTTTTCAAAAAACTTCTGTTAAAAAATATTTTCTTGTATAACCAAAACCCCCTGTACAGAAAGGGTCAAATATAGTTTTGAAAAATTTAAATTATTTTCAGGTTCAATCATTTTAAAAAATTTTTTCGATTTTTTTAAAAATTTTTCCCCCTTTTTTGTTGTCGTGAAACGTGGATAAACCCCTTCTAAGCTATATATTTTTAAAATCCAATTTAGGCCCCTTTTGCGGGGTCTGGCTATATACAGGCAAAAAAATTTTAAAAAGCATTTTTGAAAGAATATTTTGAAAATGGGTGTTCTATGTTCTTTGTAAAATATTGTACTTAAAAAAATTTTTATTTAATATATTCTCAAAAAAAATTTTTTATCATTTTCCAAAACTAAGTGAGACTAAATATCAAAAAATAATTTTCCATTTTCCTTTTTAAAATCCCGGGTTCCCAACGTAATCGGAAAAAACCTTAAAGGAAATCAATTCAAGTGACGTGCGGAGTCACGTGGGGTGACTAATCACGTGTTTCTGGACCTTGGGCGTACGTTTACTGTTTTCATATGGGTTTTTTTCTTTTTCACATCTTTTATTAAAAATAAAACGTATTTGGTTTTCTTTTATTCTCCTTTTAAGTAAAAAATTTATTCAATCAATTTAAAATTTTAAACTTTTCGTCAAATGGTCTTAAACCATTCCCTTGAACCTTGGGGTTTCATAAGGCATACCCAGGGGCTCCACGAATCACAATAAAAATTGTCAAGAAAATTATAAATGTGTATGCAAAATTGATTTTCTAGCTCTCTATGAAGTTTGCATAACCCATAAATGCCGCTTACGGGAACTGAAAAAAAATTTATTTGTACATAATAACTTTATTTTGTGTTATATACTTTTTGTTATTATTATATTATGATAAAAAATATAAAAACTTTTTTCTTTAGACGAACTACCTACTAAATTATGAACAATCTATTAATACAATGCTTTGCGCAACTAAATAATTTTCCACTGGAAAATGCACCTTCTCTTAATAGTCGAAAAGTATACCTAAAATAAAGTAGAGGAAACAACTTATAGATATATGAACAAATTCGACATTAAAATCTAAATTTAAGCAAGAACAGCTCCTAAATTTTGGGTTGCAAATTCAGATTTGGTTGCAGAATTTCTCCCACAGCTATAAACATTTTAATCCCCTTCAGAACAATGCATTTAAGTGAAGCATATTTCTTAACGTGAGTGTCTACAAAAACAAAATATAAAAACAAATTAAATGCAGAATAGGAAATGTGACTGAAAGATATATTCAATAGATCTAAACCTCGATAGCTAGTGTAAAAAAAAATTGCACAAACATATTCCAGTTACTAAATTTAATGCATGGGTGAGTGGCACTTGGATCCCAAATTAATATTATTAATGTGAATAAATCATATTAAAATTACTTAAAAATGTGTTAATATAGCTAATACAGTATTTTTTTAAATTTTCTCTTTCATAATGTACTTATAACATGTTGGTCAAATTTCCTTTATTTTAAAAATATATTCTTTTTTAAGGGGCGTGTGTAGGTGGGTTCTCCCAAAAAAATTTTTCTTATAGTTCTAAGGGGTTTTTTGGGGTCAAAAGTTTAAAAACCGCTGATATAAGTGATATAAAAAAGACGAAAATAAATAAAATATATATTTTTGTTTTGTAAAAAAATAAGTATTCATGTCCTTTTAATGCTAGTTCGTCATTACCTAATTATTAAAAATTTTTACTATATATAGCATTTTCCACACTACAGAGAATAACTCGATAAGAATTGTGTGAACTTGGATTTCAACAGAAATCATGTCATAGCATATCATGTCATCGTCATGAATTGATATTATGAACTTAAACGAATTTTAAATCGTTAGCATGAGCCATTTTGAATTTTTAGTATACACGTTACTCCAATTCAAATTCTATACTTTCCTTCAAATTTTTACTAATGCATGGATTTACTGGCGACAGGTTGCTGTTGCAAGCTCAACACTTCATGTTTATTCTGGAATTTTATTTCATCCGGTGTTTGAAAAGTATTTCTCGGGTATTTAGAGAGTCAAAAAGGAAGAAATTATTATTGGTATAAAAAGTTTTCTGTATATAATAAAAAAGGGAAAAAATTTATTCAAAAGGGCACCTTCACAATTCTAACCCCTAGGGAAATGTTCTGAATTGTATCCAAAAACCGAAACATACAACGCTTTAAAAAAGAAAAAAACCAAAGGGCCCAAAATCTTCATGAATATCATAGCTGCACATCTTAATTTAATCAGAATTTAAACATGGTACAAAAAATAACAGTTTTACCCTTTTCCCAACAAACCAAATTTTAGGGATAATATATTTTTTAAAAATTTTTTTTTGGGAGGGGGAGGTCTCTATCCATCCAAGGGAAAACCCCCTTTCAAATTCAACTTAAAAATTTTGCGACGGATTTTGTGTTAGGAGAAAAAATTCCAAATTTGGGGGAAATAGTGGTCCCGTTCGGTTAAATTCTAACATCCCAAACCCTTTTTTCCCCCCAAAAACCATTTTTTGTCCTGATTTTCGGCCCAATTCATTTGCATGACAGTTAATTATAAACTCTAAGATGATCCTCAGGGTTTGTATAAAAATACAGACCATACTCTAGATCTTGGTTTTTATTTTAAATTTCATATAAAGTTCTATATTTTTCTGTGTATGGATATTTTATTTATAATTGACTGTAAAATTTGTAATACACACACATCGTAGAGTTTAGTTATTTTTGCACATTTATACAAAGCATCACCTTCATCATAAATGTAAACTTGTTCATACTGTGGTTATGTATAAATAAATTTATTGCAGCATCGTGAAAAACTTTTTTATACATAAAGAGAAAATTCGTTTTTGTTTTATACCAACGAAAAGCAGAAAAAAGTCAATGCAAACCTCAATTTAAAAACTTTTATTGTTTTATTCATTTTCTGCGGGTTTTTAAACTCCCCCTTTTTTTAAATTTCAACCTCTTTTTTAAAAAAAATAAAATTTTAGAAAGAAATAAATTTAAATTTTTTGAAAAAAAGGGAAAAATTCAAACAATTAACATTTATTGAATAATGTAAGATTCTTAATTTAAAAGAATAAATACTTGAAAAATAGCTGAGAGATGTTTCAAATCTGAGACAGTTGTGAATAACTTTTAAAAGAATAGTTTTATAATTATGCCCGAATTTGGGAAATTTAAAACCCTCCCATGACTCCTCATCAAACCACACCCTTTGTGATTCGAGAAATTCATAAAAAGCATTCTTCCTCAAAAATTGTGACTGATTTTAACCTTCCATACACCAAACGAGCTCTCCATAGTACACCTAATTCTGCTTTTACACGGCGGATACTTTCTTTAATAATACATTGAATCTATAGGGAAATGAGCAATTAGTTCCAAACCTAAGAAATCACAGTGTCAAAGGGGGGGCCAGTGGTTTAAAATCCCCAAATTCAGACCGGAGGGCCTGGGTTCGATGCCCAATTTTTCCCCCAAAAAACCCTCCGAAAAACATGGTGTACGTGCTCCCTTAAAACCAAATGGATCCAAAAGTCTTGTGGGCTGGGAAACGCCGGTGCAGGGGACTGGAGAATATTTTCCTCCCCTTCAGTTCCATGTCTAAATTGGGGAGGTGGAGATAGATGGTGTTGGCATTTATCGTCCCTTCGGGGAATTTCGTCGAGTTAATTCGTACTGTCATCTGTATGGTGCTCAAGGCCTACGACAGACGCACTTCTAGCCCCTTGCCACGATGAATTTCGTGGGCCACGTTCTGACTACTTCAACAACAATATATATATACAGTGAAAATTGATTAACACGAAACTGAGGGGACTGAAATACTTTTTCATGTTAAAGAATTTCGTATTAAGGGCTATACATATATACATATATGTGCATGCATTTAATAAAAATCAATGAAACAAAAACATTTATTGAGTTTCTGGAAAATAATGTGATATTTTTCTTTGATTGTCTTCTTAGCATCGAATTGTTAAAAAATTGCTCAATGTCATCCTTTTTTTATTCATTTCACTATTGGAATGTGCGTCTAAATAACTGCACATACTTTTCATTATGTTCCTCATTTCTGATGACTTGGAACAGGAGCTATATACATTATTCATTTCATTTTCGTCCCCGGAATCTGCATCAATGATATTTTTTGAACTTTGAACAAACTCCAAAATGTCTTTGTTTGCCATATAATTGGGGCTATATACAAATTATCATCATATACTGCAACGAATTCTTGCGATGATACAGTAGTACGGAAACTTTCTCCAAGATTTCATTAAGTGTCTGGTTTTTTCCGTAATCTGTTCCTTCCCAGAAGGAAAATCTTTTTGTGTTAAGTGATTTTCGTTTCGTGTTAAAGAAAAAATGCATTAAAATACATAATAGTTTGTATTATTTCGTGTTAACCGATATTTCGTCTGAAGCATTCGCGTTAAATGTATTTCACTGTATATAAATCGTGAATTTTCAAGGTATGATCTTCAACACTTTATTGGATAAAGATGGTGCATATATCATACAGTTTGAACTATCCTTTGAAAAGGAAATAAATATGTCACTAATTCAGAAAAACACAAATTAAATAAAATGATATGAGTTACCCACAAAAAGATTGAATTCGTTGCCATTTTTTCGCAATACGTCTGCGTCAAAATGCATTATTAGTATTTTCACTAAAAATGTTTTAGTTTTGTCGTGTCTTTGGTGAAATTCTTCCTATAATCTCTAGAACAATATTAAGACTAGACCCATGGTGTGCCGATATTTAAGTAGATTTAAGAACAAATTCAGCAATTAGCTGCTGAACTTTTCTGTTTTGGTTACAATTCCATTATTCTCTGTAAAAGCTGATTATATTTGATATTGCGTCATTAAGGGTCTTCGTCCCTTTGAGCACGAGATTTCTCTCTTCGGTACGAATGCAGCTGGAATTGTCTGCATTGCTTAAGTCATGGATTTGATAACCAGCTGGAGGTTCGAGCACCCCATTTAAATATCTCCTAGACTCTTATCGTTCCTAGTTTTCTTATTATTTCGCATACCTTAATCGCCGTGCCTGGTATCGTGGAGTTCGATATCTTGATATTTGCAAAATAGAAAAAAAAATTTACATTTAGATTGTAAGATACGGGGAATTTTCTCGCCAATGCAAATCGCATTGCATTCCTTCTCTCTAGTGTCGCAGCTAGAAAAATAAAAGAGATAAAATTTTCTTCGCGGATTTAAGTCGATTGGGCTTAATCAAAATAAGTCGTGTAAAAAGAAAATTTAAATTTTGCTTATAATTCGTGTTATGAATAAAACCGAATTACGAATAACAACTCTCGCGTGAAAACAGAATTGGGAGTACTTCATCAAAACATCCAATCGTTAAAACTCAGTAAAATGAGGCGCCAAAAACGTCAAAGAGCCATGAAATGCAGCGCCTTAAAATCTCAAAGTTATAGCAAAGAGTTGTTTTCCTGTGGCCCAAAGCTGTTTTTTCAGATGACAAAGCATTTAATCTCGACTGACAAGACGGGTTTGGTTTTATTGGCATGGTATCGGTCGTAATGGTAAATTTGCAAATAAATGAGTTGGCACAAAGTTATTTTCAGATGACAAAGCATTTAATCTCGACTGACAAGACGGGTTTGGGTTTAATTGGCATGGTATCGGTCGTAATGGTAAATTTGCAAATAAATGAGTTGGCACAAAGTTATTTTCCAGATGACAAAATATTGAATCTCGACTCATAAGACGGATTTGGGTCTTATTGGCATGGCACCTGTCGTAATGATAATTTGCTAATAAATGTGTTGGCCCAAAGTTATTTTTCCAGATGACAAAATGATTAATCACGACTGACAAGACGGGTTTGGGTATTACTGACATGATATTTGGCGGAATATTCTATTTAAAAAGAAATATGTTGGCACTGTTTTTCCAGATGACAAAAAGTTTAATCTTAATGAATGAAATGGGTTTGGGTATTATTGGCTCGGTATATGGAGTGAACTATCCAAGTCTTCAAAGCAACAATATGCTGGGGAACCCGTGAGGGTTTGGGGTTGCTTTGCTACTAATGGATGGACACCAGTTGCTTATTTCAGTGTTTCTCAACCTGTAGGGTGAGTTCCCTAGGAGGACGTGATATCCTTATTTAAGGGAACGTGAGCATATTGAATAGTCGAAAATAAAAAAAAAATTAATAAGTATTAATTTACATAAAGGAAGCAAAATAAAATACAATACGGCATAATAAAAATCAAATATACATGTACACTATATAATATACTTATAAGTGTATCAGTCCTGCACAATGTTTTAAACAAGTTAAAAGTCAGTTAAGTTAAAGACAAGATGAATAATTACTCTAGTGCCTCCAATGACTTCTCATATACACAGTTTAATATTCCTTTCGATAATTGGTTTGATTTGTAATTAAAATCGTATAGTAGTTTTAGAGTAAAAATACATTTTTATTGCGTTTATTGCATTACTATTGTATGGGGGCTGTGAAAATTTTGATTGAAAATTGGGTTGCAAGTATTGAAAGTTTGAGAAGCACTGGCTTATTTGAAAACAAAAACTTATTCTAAAAACTATCAAGATATCCTTGCAGAATGTATTGCCGGAAGTGCCTCTGAAAACGTCTGGGAAATACATATTCCAACAGTATAATGCTTCCATTCATAAGCTAATAATGCTCAACTTCTTGAGCAGCAATCCAAAAGCTCTGACCTGAACCCAATGGAAAACTTATAAGCCATTTTGGTGAGTGAAATTTATAGAAATGGTAAAGCTTGCACTACACCAAAGTTGAGATTAAAGTGGCCATTGAAAACAGTTGCGAAAACATTTCTAAAAAGATACTTAAAACACATTCCAACTCTGTGACATCTAGAATGATTCAATTACGTAATAATATTATAACTTATTTTCCAGATCTTAACATACATTCGAATGAAAAATATAGATTTTAGTTTTATTTTTAGATAAAACCGTTGTTTCTTGCACTGCGTGTGTGTTTAAATTATTGAAGATATTTTATTAAGTGTTGTAGACTTCAAACAAAAAGCACAGATTCCATCAGATTAACAATTACATAAAATTTTTTTTAAATGGGCTCAATTCGTGAGACGTCATAATCACATGATAATGTTTCATGATAATGTGTCACATGATCACGTGTTTTTAGCCAATTAATTCAAAATCTCATGTGACGTCATAGTCACACGATAAAAGCAACCATGTGTTTCCAACTAATCAGCTCATGCGGTTCGTAGTTGCCAACGTCTGAGACCGTCATGAATTGAGCCCATTGCTTATAGACGGGAGACTCTTAAAAGTACATTAGTTCGTGAAAAGTTGAGAGTGAAAGTCACATTAAAGTCGGATTATAAAACAACACGAGAGCTATTGTTGACGGACCTCGTCATTTTGAATCAAGGTCCACTGATGAGCACAACACCTGCGCTTGTACACTTGGCCCCCTTCTCAAAACTATCACACCACGGAAATGGGAAAACGTTTGAGCCTTGACATATTTAACCCTAGAATGCTACCCATTCGTCCAGCAGACTACGGCTATGACAAATTAACTTGTACTCCTCCCCAAAAACAACAGGAAATGTAACTTCCAATTCAGTACCTTCATATAACCTTAGCTACTACAGATAATGATATTGTTTTTTCTTAAAATATTTTCGCATATAGTATTCTTAGAACAATGTCACAGTCTGAGAGACAAATGGGTAGCAGTAACGTTTGTAATTGGGAATCAATCTTAGTTTTTTTTTTTTTCTGTGTATCCGAGATGATGTCAAAACGTTTTCGCGAAGAAAACTTTTGGAGTAAACCTGAGGGTATCTGAGAATTATTAAAATAATTAGTTGATGATGATAATTTTGTTTCTGAGGATGAATCAGAAAATGAAAATTTTTTTTGAAGTTCAAAATCACGAATTTATAGATAGCATGATAAATTTCAGTTTAGTGAATACATATGTTATATATGTACATAATATGGCTCTCAAATCTGAAAAAGCATTATTTGGAAGAAAGTTTGCGATAAAGCTAAGTGAAGATCTCTTTGCGCCATGGTTGAAGAAACGTATAAATGTATGAACTTTCCCCCGATCAACAAGGACAACTATCTGTAAACTTTTGAAATTGAAGCAGAACATTGAACCACCTGAACAATTGGAAACTAAAAAAAAGGGAAATATGTTCCTTTTGCCCTTGTAGGTTGAATAAAATGACACGAAAATTTTATTTATCACATTCTAGAGCAATGTGCGGAAAGCATCCCTCTAAAATGCATAAAGATTGCTTCGAAATTAAATAAATTTTACTTTCTTGCTCATATGTGAAGATTGAATGTCATGAAATCATAGGCATATAGTATAAACCTTTTGTTATTAACTTTTAAAATGAGCTTTAAGCTTGCTAAAACTCATGTCATCTGGCAGATGAATGGTTAACATTCCCGTAAGTTTTTCGAGGTGTAGCATTCTAGGGTTAACGTGCATCAGAGCTTCCTCTACACGGCAGATCTTCAGAGGCCCAAGGACTGGTAGTCGAGACACGCCTGCTACGAGTTCGTGATAGTACCTACTTGGCTACTGTGACTATATCAGTAAATTTTCTAATAACTAAGCATTCATGATAAAAGGGGTTTATACATACCAGATGTATGTATAAACTACTTCTATATATCCATGAATATTAAAAATTTCGTTAAGTTAACTTTAGAATAAATACAATTGAAAAACATTAATAATATTATACATAAGTTTTGTACGCACGAAAAAGAAAAGTATTAGATAAAAAAACTCAGGGCAATACATGACACTAAACAGCAATTACAGAAGTTTAAAAAATACAGCTGTATTTTACATTACATCAAATTCTGGATTCAAATTATATTCAAATGCATAATATCTTGTTACCCAGCTACTCAAACATTTGCTCAGCAAGGAAATATGCATACAGCCGTTAGAAAAAAAATTTTGACACACTTTTCACCTGCATTCCTACGTTGTAAATGACATATATTACCGGGTTTATTTTATTATATAAGGTACTAAAAAGTCTGAGATAGTTAGTGTGGATAAAAGTTAGGCAATTTTTTTGAAGTTTAATACGCCTTTTTAGTTCACTTTTGTGCTTATGTGGTAACTATCGTAGTGAAATATTATTTATTTCCCATTGTAAGAAAATAACTTAACATCTCTACTTCTTAAGAAACAGTGTCTTAAAACTTCCTGTCTGTGAATCAAAACATTATCAAGATTCTTGAGTAGTAAACAGGTGAATCCCTTGGTAAGTTTTTAATTCATTTTTATACAAAGCAAGACTTGTGTGAATTTATGCATTTTTAAATTTAGAAATATTTATTAAGGAGTTAGTTTCATATATCCATACTGTTTTTTGTATATTTTAAAACTCTATAGTTTAAACTAAATCATTTAAGTTCATAATATTCATATTAGAACTTATTTAAGTAAATGAGGACATTTATAGTTATAAAAATAGTTGAAGTAATATTTAAAAATTGCTAATAGATAGCTATTCTAATAGACAAAAAGTTAATTTAGAATTAAAGAAGTGTTTTGACACTTATATAATGTTTAAATTTTGTGTACTGATATACAAATATATATATATATGTAGTGTAAATTCTATACGAATGAGAGATGAGCATTAATCAAACAAAACCAAAAAAAATTGAGATTGTAAGAAACCAGATATAGAAGGATATAAGAGAAGCTAAAATTATAGTAGGGTTTAAAATATGAAAAATGGATGCTACAGTATTATAAGCATTGCTGACTTAGAATAGCTTATATTTAAAATAATTTATATAAAAGTGGGGTTGAACATGTTTTGTGTGGCCAGCCAACCTTCCCCCTTTATGTTAATAATATTGAGCAATAACCTATTGAAAATAATGGATAGAATATCTAAATCCATTACAAGATAAAGGTTACAAATTACAGTCAAAAATGCAGAGACCGCGATAACTCTGAGTATAATAAATAAGTTATTGCCAGATTCTGGACCCAAATGGAAATTCAAAGTTTGGGAATGCCTGAATTGTAGCACTTAACAAAAGCATGAAAAGAATAGAAATAAAAAATTAAAAAGAGAGTTTACAAACTATTATAACTTTAGTGATGCTTATACATGAATTCAAAAAATAATAATTAGTAATTTTTATCTAATATTAGAATATGGAGGTAACTATATATAGGAAAAAGGATAAACTTATATTAATAAACTGTTATTATTCTAAGGGAATTTTAATCCTTACTATTTAAAATTTCTTTATTCAAATAATGATTAATAAAATTAATTGGGTATTTCTGAATTAAGCAATTTTTTAGTGAAATGTTTACAGTTTCTGATAATTTTTTAAACTAGAAACTTTTTGCGTTGTATATAATTAATAACAATATATTTCTGAATATATATATATATATATATAGTTATATATATATATATATATATATATATATATATATATTGTATATATACAATGAATTGATTGATTGTTTATTAACGTCACGCTTCAAAGACGGACCTCGTAATTTCGGACCACCATCAGGTGACGAAGAATGTACCTGAGCCAGCACCCTACTCCCGAAGATTTAAAGGGTATCGTGTTGGGTCGTGTAGAATCTTTATTGGCTCAAGTACACGAACCTACGAATCGACAAAAACTATGCCAGCCACGAGTTTGAGTGCATGACTGCTTATTTATCGTAGTCACATAATACATATGAATATATCGGGTATCCGGATATGACTACATTTTTGAAATACTATTACAAATACACAAAGATATTAACTTGAAGTTTTTTTATGTTTCAAAAATAAAATATCAAAGGTTTTTTTTTGCAAAGTTAATTGCAGGATTTTAAAGTATGTACTATTAGTCGCTCGCAACGTGTACAGTCTATATCAGGGCTACTCAACCCTTTTTTCTGCTGGGCCGCNNNCCGCACACACGTGTTAGCTATTTCACGCGGGTCGCAACATGAAGATCCATGAGGGGGGGGCCCGGTAGAAGTAAAGGTTTAAGACCAAGATTTAAATTAGGGAAAATTGCTTAAAATATTAAAACTCCTATTTTTCTTTCTTTAATTATATTTTTTATCTATTTTTTTTATTTTTTATCACTGAATTTTTCTAAATTGGAAGCATTTAAGAATCGCTCCTTTAAAATTTCTGCATCAGTAAACGGTTTCATATGATTACCAATAATGTAACAAACTTCATAGGTTGCCTTTGTTACCGTTGCGACATTACCACTAACAAATCACTTTTTTGCTGTAGAATAGATTATTCAAGAAAGTCTATTTATCACCTCTTGAAAGAGATCTTCGATCTATTTATTAGTATTTTTAACTCAACATTTCACGACAAATCAAGCAATTATTGATTCATGCTTGTTTTTCATTCAATTTCCCGATCGTCTTGAAACAACCTATTTTCTTCGAATATTTTTCGCTTGCAAGATATGAAAAATAGTTAAAAATTAGTTCCACCCATAAAATGGTTGCTAGTCCACTGTTGTCTATTATCACTAATGGAAAAAAAATATATCAATTCGCACCCATACGGCATCGACAGTAAAAAGAAAAATTGATATATTTAATTTCTTAACAAAGAATTTCCCATCAAATTTTTATAAATGAATGAATTTCTCAGAACAATGGGCCATGACCGGGCCACTTAAAAAAACCCGGTGGCCCGCATTTGACCCGCGAGAATCAGGTTGAGTATCGCTAGTCTATATGAATAACGTTGTGTCAACTTCTGCTTGGGCGGCCAGATTTTGCTTTTGACGACACACTACCTATATCGCCATAAATCTTTCATTCCATTTTCAGATTAAAGATCTTGAAGGCGGACTTTTTGTTGATAGGTATTTCAAAATTTACACTGTGCATGAGCGTGTTACAGCTTTAAATTCAATTCACCATTCTTGAACTTGCACCTGTTCTAGCGGTGAAGCCATTTTGAAACGAGAATGTTGCGAAACAGGAACGTTGAGCCATCTAGTTTGCATTTCATTTAACAGAAACTTTAACATTTTCTTTATGGAACATAAAAATCATAAATGAATACCTTTATTTATTTTTAATTTATTTTCGAAGTGCAGCCATATTTTTCAGAAACCCTTTATTTCAACACGATTAAAGCCTAAATTACGTCTTAAAAACTCTTTAATAAACCGACATGAAGAAAAGATTTCAATGTATTGAACAATGTAATTTATCAATGATTACAGTTATATAACTTTAATTTGATATTTAATGCAAATAAAATACTTTATACATAATTAGTAATTGTATAGGCTCATGATGCATTACTTATATTAACTGCTAAGTAAATGTTTAGGAGTCATGTTTACATCTTTAATAAATTGATAGCTGGGAAAGAAACCAATGTATAAAAATATATACTTTATTAATATTTTCAGTTACATAACTTTAATTTGATATTTAATGCAGATAAATTACTTTATACATAATTAGGAATTTTTTAGTCATGATAGATTGCATATATTATCTGCTAAATAAATGTCCCGGGGCCATGTCATAAATTCATAAAGGGACATTCATTCAAGGGACACACTATCACTCTCTTATATAATTAAACATATTTACAACTTAAAAGGAATGTTAAAAGTATAAGTCTCTACTTGAAGGAGACATAAATTAATTAAATATTACTGCGGGAAATAAGAAGCAAATAACAATGACCATTGCATAGTTGATGAATTCTAAATTTAGCCTCAGCGTCAGCAATTATGTAATTGAGTTGCAACATCTGCTTCTCGGGGTCTTATCTCAATCAATCCTTCAATTCCTCCTTTTGTTTCCCCCCGATCATTCTCTCTAAAGTGCTTCAAAGGGGGAAGTTCACTTTAGATAATTGAAAGATCCAGTTTATCTGAGTTCGTAACCTCTTTGTATAAACTTTCGAAAACGAGAACGGAGTTACTTATAAGAGCAGAATCGATAGGACAAAATACAATCGTGGGAAAATTTTATAATAAAAACAAAATAGGACATCACAATTAACTCAAAACATTAATTTAGAAAAATAATAAATATCTTAATCCTTTTACACGATTTTGAAAAAAAAATATCAAAACGAATTTCTCTCTTTTTTGTGCACAGCCGATTCCCTCTAATACGTTTTAGGATCATTGATTGTTATAATAATACTATACGTTACAATAATAATATGTTAGGCAAAGTTTTTTGTGGTTGTGGTGGCCTAGTGGTCATGGTCACGGACCTGACTGACGTGTCACGAATTTGAGCCCTGGTGCGACTCAAGACCCACCGAGTAGAGGCTTTGATACACGTTAATTTAGGCGAGGATCAATGTTCTTCCATTGGTGTTGTATGGAAGTTCGGAAAGGTTGGCGTCAGGTGTCGTTCTCGTCTCTTGACCGTGACTCGAAATTACGAAGTCATTGTTTTCCTTTATAGTGCGTCGTTAATATACACTCACTCATTCACACCACATTTCCTTCCTTTTGGCTTGAGGCCAAATGTACGAGAGCCTGAGCGAAGCACATTTTTCACTTCTTACCTTTAGTTCACTCTCACACTATATATACAGTCGAACCTCCATATAACGAACCTCTCATTGCGAATTTTTCTATAAACCACCTTTTTCCTCGAATCAAGAACACTTTGCGATTTTCTTCGTAAAATATAACGAATAGCAATAGTGAAGTGCATTTTCTATATCACGAACTTTTTTCCTTAGGATTCAATTCTTTTTCTCAATATTTTTGAAATATTTCTGGACATTTCAAGTTATTCTCTCTTTTAACAGATTTTATGGTGGTCATATAAAGGGAGTTTTGGTGCAATTGCAAAGATGTGAGGCGTATGTATATATATATCATGAAACAAAAAAAAGCATATTTCAATAAAAAAAAA